>JFHB01000279.1:0-32959 GCA_000729835.1 Atkinsonella hypoxylon
AATAGCTCTATAGATATAAAAGTATAGCTTTTTATATAATTATTTAAAGATATCTTTTAGAAAAAGATTAAAGTTAGCTTATAAGATCTATACTAATTAATACTTATACTTATAGAAGTAATAGAGAATAAATACTTAATATAAGTAAATAGTGTTAATAAAGTCTATTATATTAATAGAATAAGTGCTAAAGTTATACCTCTATATTCTATCTTAAAGAAGAGGTAAAGAGTTAAGGAGTAAAAAGATTAATTAATTAATATTATTAAGATAATATCTACTATAGTTAAAGAGGCAATAGAAAATAATAAAGAAGATATTACTAATAAATATATAAGATAACTGCTTAGTAGTATCTAGAAGGATTTATAGAATATTATATAAAAATATATAAGAAATTATATTAAAAAGAAGAAGTTTATTATAAACCTATAGGTAAATACACTTTATATTAAAGAATTAAATAGTATTTTAAAGCTAAAAGCAATTATAAACTATTTATAGAACTTACTTTACCTTTAAGTATAACTTAAAAGCCTAAACTCTTTACTTATTAATAGTTTTATAAATTATAGTTTATAAAGGAATATTATTACTAAGGATTTTATTAAAGAGCTTAATTTAAAAATAACTCTAATAAAGTAAGAGACTACTACTATATTTTTTATATTATATAAGCTTATAATATTAAAAGAGGTAATAATAAAGCTATACCTTAGAAATATTTAAACACTAATTTACTTTTATATTACACTAAAGTCTTTATATATATAATTAATCCTTAAAATGCCTTTTATATATATAGCTAAAGTTGCCTTTAAGTATAGTAATAAAGGAGGTAAGCTTCTCTTAAAGTGCTATTTTAGTAATATTATATTAGTCTTAAGGGTTACTAGAAGTATTAAATAAAAGACTATAATAGATAAAGTAATAGCTATTAGCGTTAATTTAATCTTAATTAATAAGTTATTTAAGGATTTAGTTTATAATTAAATAGTTAAAGAGAGTCTTAAAGCTAAGTTAAACAATAATAAAGAGCTAGTGCTAATAATAAAGAATAAAAGTATAGCTATTATTAACTTTATAATAAAGGGAATAGCTAATTAATATAGAAGCTAACTTAAAGAGGCTATAAAAAAGATTTAGCTCTTAAGGCAATTATAACTAATTAATCTAAAGGTAAATATATTATATAAGCAGAAAGCTAATAAAATTCTACTAAAAGACAATATTCCTTTAAATAAGTTTACGCTTAATAGAGACTCTAAGTAGAAATAAAAGAAGTAAAAAAAGGTAAAAGTACACTTAAATAAATTAGAAAAATACACTAAATATATTATAGAAAGATTTAGTAAAAAGCCTTAAGGATTTTAAATAATAAAAAAGCGTTTAGATTAAATACTTAAATAAGTGTAAAGATATTTGTTAAAAATAAGCTACCCTATATAGCCTATTTTTATGCTTGCTAGTTGCCTGTTAGTTGCTCTATCACGTGACCCTAACTAGGTCTTGTTACGTTGATTTTTGGTAGAGATATCGCTGTTACTAGATGCAAAACATCTAGAATCAACTAAGGCAAAGTTACCTAACCTATAGTTAACTTTAACAGCGATTTTCTCTACAACTAGCAATGGTAGAAATTCAAGAAGTATACCATTTAAAAGCTAAGAATTAGGGCTATTTAATAGTATAATTGTTAGATAGAGTTGCTTATAAGGGTTGCTTATTATTAGTGGAATTTGTTAAATTGTGCATATAGGCGTCTCGTTTGTATAGCTATAAGTCGATTTTTTTGTTTTTATATAGTAAATCTTTTTGCGGAAATTATAAAGTAGCCTATAAGCCCCTTCTAGTAACTACAGCCCGCTAATATAGTTAGTAGGTCTATAAGGGACTAGAAAGATTTAAGATCCTACCCTCACTAAGTTCGTTATAGCGCTCTTAATATAAAGATACTACTATTACAGTTATCTATTGCCTCTACGTAATCTATACTATACACTACAGCTTGATTTAGGCTGCTGCTGCTTCTACTACATAATAATTGCTAGGAGCAATTACAGGTGCTAAATCTAAGAGACCACTACCCTCTTAGATATCTAGTCCTGTAATCCCTATTATTTTCAACAGGTTATAAGCCCAGAAGACCTATCTGCAAGCTGTTAGCCCGCTGAAATCTACTATTGTGTACTATATTACTCACTAGAAGCTATATTAAGACCTACGCTAGCAGCTACTGCTGCTATTAGTAGCTTGCTGGAAGCTATTAATACCTACTGCACACACATCGCTAGCCACTATACTAGTGTTTTCATTCTGCCCACCCTGTGCCTCCTGCACTAGTTCTATACACCCTATATATATACACTTTTGAAGCTATTCTTAATAGCTAGGTTCTATTGTTGCACAACATTAAAATATATATATTTACACATATTATATTTGCACTGTAAATCGTTTTATTAGGCACTGCCTAATCAATTATTTCTATTAAGAAATAAGCTTAGCGCTGCACTACATCGCTTGTTGTTGTGCTGTTATCTTGTATATTGTGCACCCTATACACCTCTGTTAGTGGCTATACTACAATTTGTAGTGCACACCTAACAGCTCTTGTTGCTGTTAGATATTTCTGTGTTTTTAGTTACAGAATTGATTTATATAGTAATCCTACTGGTTAGGATTTTAAAGTAGAAATTAGCTAGATATCCCTAAATTAGCTGTACCTAGGTCTCTACTAATTTATTGGAACCTAATTGGAGAAGAATCTCCTAAATTTTTTGGCTAAAAATAGCTAGAACCTATATTTTATGCCCCTTATAACCGCTTGTTAATCTAGTCTGCTATACAAATTATATGCGTATATAGATCGCAATATAACGCAGCCTTTAGAGCCCGTTATACCTATTACAAAAGAAATTAGAGAAAAATCTTAGTATAATTTCTAAAGATATAGAGCATTTCTAGCCTATATTTAGTAAGAATTATTACTATTGTTTACTACCTTTTCCACTATAATTTAGGCTATAATTAGCTATAAAGAGCGTTAAATTAGCTATTAAAATCCTTTAAAATAGCACTAAAAGGAATAGGCAAGGGAAAGAGCACAAGCCCTAAACGGGGTAGTAGTTCTAGTACACTAGCTACAGCTGCTACTAGCTTTCCTAGTCCAGCAAGGTCCCTCCCTTAGCTAGTAGATTCCTCTTCTAATAAAGAAGATTATACAGCTAAGAAGGCTCTAAAGGAAGCTAGATTAGCTTCTAAAAGAGTAGTGTAAGTCTATAATGTTTAAGCTAATCTAAAAGCTTAAATAAATAAGCAACAAGAGACCCTAAATAGATTTATTAGGTATAGTAAAGCAAAATAAAGCTAAAATAAAGGTAATATAGCTAATTTACTAAGTAAATTAGATACTATAATTACATCTATAGGTAATCTCTCTATAGGGTCTCCCTCTAAGGTAGTAGATCTTATTACTTCTAAAAGAGCTTCTAAAGTCTCTTTTAAAGCCCCTAAACCTTCTAGTTCTAATAGTGCTACTTTTCTGCCTACTTTTAATAAAAGCACTATAAAAGAGCTAAATAAGAAGGTCCACTTAATTCTAGAGGCTGCTAAGCTAAAAGGCCCTAAAAATTTTAAACAGTAGAAGCAAGCTTTAACTATTTAATTTAGGGCACTAGAATTCCCTTAATTTATTAATAATCCTAGTATAGCTAGTACTTTAGTAGATTTAGAACAAGCTATTATCCTTATAATTATAAGAGATAGTTGCTAATCTAAACCTTAAGCTGCTATAAGCTGGCATAAGTCCCCTGTAGATGCCTATAACGTTCTAGTTAGGCAATATTTATAGAGTGCTAAAATACAATGTAGTACACTATATGCTAGTTATTACAACTTATCGTTTTTGAACTATAAGGGATCTTTAGAGGCTGTTGGGAGACCAAGGGTTAAATTTATACTCCTTCGAGTCGGCCCTACGACCAGTTCACTAGTGCACTAGTATTTACATCAAAGAGGTTCAAATTCAGTTATCTAGGAGTTGTATCTAACAAGCAAAAGAGGCTACATTATATACCCCGTTAGATGCCTTATATGCCTTAGGTATAGTGTTGTGCTAAGGGGGAATTAAGGGGTATTAGCAACCCTAATGTAAGTGGAGACTAATGTGCAGATGCAACTAATTAGCGGTTATATCTACCTATACAGGCGCTAGAATTGCACAATAGAGTTATAACAATTCTAATACTAGCAGTCTCTCTTTTTATTGTGCTAGTAGAATAACTCTAATAGTTACAGTAATAACAAAATAGATTAAAGGAATAAATAACAAGAAATCTAATATCCTTCTGCATTAATTTATAGGTCTCTTTACCTAGCCTTCTACCTATATATTAGCCTTATTATTGTTAATAAAGGATTTAAGAGTCTTATTTAGCGTTACTTTTGTTATTAAATTAGCAATATTATCTTTACTGTTAATCTAATGGATTTTGTCGATTTTGCGCCTTTTATATAATTAATGTAGCGCTATAATGTTAATTATTAATCTCTTTTCCTTTATTGTACTAAGCTTTATAAGGCATTTATACAACAAGAACGAATCTATATAGACTACTAGTAGAATTAGCGGTATTTATAGCTGCTTTATTACTATATTTAATGTAGTGCTAATAGCATACAATACATTTATGCCTTATACTATACTGTATAGTTCTAATGCAAGCGCGCTCCTTATAACTCTCTTACTTTTAATAGAGCTATATATAATAATATTGCCTTTTATTATAAATTTAGCGTTCTCTTTATAAGCTTCTTTATTGCCTAGAATAATTATATATTCTATCTAGAAGCTTAAATCTTTATTGTTTGTAAAGGATCTATTAATAAATATATATAATTTAGTAGAGAGAAGGTCTATTAGGATATATTGTAATCTATAGGTTTAGTTGTTAATCTACTATTAGAGCCTCTTGTTTAGTTGTTTAATATTGTTAATTGTAATATCTTACTGTTATATAGCAATAGAAAGGTTAAATGTAGCTTCTAGTTAACAGATTGTAGCAATATACATGCTGCAGGCTTATTGCTTAATGTACTATTGTTTTGTTAAATCTATATTAACACTAGTAGTTTTTGAAAATAATAGGGATTACAGGACTAGATATCTAAGAGGGTAGTGGTCTCTTAGATTTAGCACCTGTAATTGCTCCTAGCAATTATCACGTAGTAGAAGCAGCAGCGGCCTAAATCAAGCTGTAGTGTATAGTATAGATCACGTAAAGGCAATAGATAACTGTAATAGTAGTATCTTTATATTAAGAGCGCTGTAACGAACAGTAAGGGTAGGATCTCGAATCTTTCCAGTTTATTATAGACCCTCTAACTATATTAGTAGGCTATAGTCGCTAGAAGGGGCTTATAGGCTACTTTATAATTTCCGCAAAAAGATTTACTATATAAAAACAAAAAAATCGACTTACAGCTATACAAACGAGACGCCTATATGCATAATTTAATAAATTCCACTAATAACAAGCAACCCTTATAAGCAACTCTATCTAACAATTATACTATTAAATAGCCCTAATTCTTAGCTTTTAAATAGTATACTTCTTAAATTTCTACTATTGCTAGTTGTGGAGAAAATCGCAGTTAAAGTGGACTATAGGTTAGGCAACTTTGCCTTAGTCGATTCTAGATGTTTTGCATCTAGTAACAGCAATATCTCTACTAAAAATCAACGTAACAAGACCTAATGAGGGTCACGTGATAGAGCAACTAGTAGGCATAAAAATAGGCTATATAGGGTAGCTTATTTTTAACACTATAGTTATATAAGCTCTTAACGTTAAAATATAAAGGCTAAGAACTTAATTACTAATAATAGTAAATATAAAGATAACTGCTAAGATAAGGATAAAAGAGAAATTTTTCTCTATAATTAAATAATTATAATGTTTAAAGGATCTAAAAACTTCCTTTTTACTGTATTAAGGCTATTTTAGCTAAGGGTAAAATAGAGGTTAAATAGGCTAGCTAGTATTTATAATATAGCAACTATCTTTAACTAAGCTTAGCTCTTTTTAGCTTAAAAAAGCTATAGAAATTTTCTTTCTTTCTTAATTAAATAATCCCTTATAATATAGAGCTTTTATCTCTATAATTTCTGTTATGGACTCGAGCCTTAGGCTCGGGTCTTTCAGTAGAGAGAGGACAGTAGAAGAGGGACAGAGATCTATATAGGTAAAGGGATAGAAGCGAGCTGCATTTATCTAGAGGTTAGCTAGACTTCACTAGGCCCTAGAGAGAGAACCTTAGCTATAGAGTATATACTAAAAGGGGCTTCTAAGGGAAGAGACCTACCTTTAGATATATAGTATAGAGGTATAAAGAGGCTTCTAGTTTCTTCTCTCTTTCTCCTTTTCTCTCTATAATTATAGTTCTTATTATAAACGCTAGTTAGTAGCAGCTACTAAGCTAGTCTATTATATACTATAATTATTCTATAGATAGAACATTAGTAAGAATAATGTTATTTAGTTATAGCAATAAAGGCCTAGCTAGCTAGCCTAAGCACTCTTTTAACCTCTATAGAGAGGTAGAGAAAAATATAGTAGAAATTAGCTAAGAAGCAGTAGAAATTATAGTGCTTTATAAACTAGTTAAGAGCTAATCTCTATAGATAAAGAAGCTATAACGCTTTATAATAAACTATATATAGATAAAGAAGCAGCTTTAAGCTACAGTAGGCTAGTAGCTAAAGAAACTTAAATAGAAGCCTTTACCTATAGTAAACCCTTATAATAGAAATAAATAGAGCTTTTAGGCCTAGTAAATAGTAATTACCTAAAAGCTTTAGGCTAATAGCGCCTTTATAGGCATAATATAGAACTAGTAGTACTATTTATACTAAAGCTTATTGCTTAAGGTTTAGTAAAGAGTAGCTGCCTATTATAAAGTAAGTAAAGTAAAAGAATATAATATATAGAGGTTTCTTAATTACTTAAAATTAGTCTTTATAGATTCTTACTAGTAAAACTAAGCCTTAATTAAGCTTAATTAGCTTTAATAAAGTAGTAATAAGTAGTTTACTAAATTCTACGTTTATTTTAAGGAGAAAATTATACTAGTAGAAGAGGCTAACTAGAATAATAGTATAAAGTTAGCTAAGTTATAAATAGTGCTTAATAAAGAAATAAAGGATTATAGTGTAAAAAGAGATATTCTACACTATAACTACCTTTAAGCAGTAGAATACTACTGCAGTATTACACTAAACCTTAAGTTATATTATATTAAGGAATAGCATTAGTAGAAATATAGCTTTAGCTCTAAAGAGCTCTAAAATAGTAACACTAAGATAACTAGAGTTAACGCTATAGAAACTTAATAGAAATAGAAAAAGAGCGTAAAGAAATCTAGGCTAAAATAACTAAATAAGAATGCTTTATAAGTAAAGTAGGCATTTAAGGCTAAGCTTAAAAAATACTACTAAAAAAGGCAATATCTTTAATATAGATTATTTTAACACTATATTTAAGGATATAGATTATAACTAGTAGAATATAAGTTAAAGTTAACTAGTATATAGGTAGTAGTAATAGACAATATATAGAAGAAGAACTCTAATAAGTTAGAAAAAGGCTTACTCTTAGCCTTAAGCTTAGTATAGAGATAAAGGTAATATAAATAACGTAATAACTCTTACTTAATAAGTAGCTAAAAGAAGAATATAGAGAAATAACTAAGAAAATAGATATATTACTATTTTTTATCTCTATACTCTTTAACTAACTATTATTCTATAATATATAAATAGATAGTAAATATAACTACTTTACTACAATAAGTAAGAGTTTAGTATAATACTTTAGCCTAAAGTAGGTTTTACTATTATATAAAAGAATAGTATAAATAGCAGTAAAGGTTAAATAGTAGTTCTATAATAGTTACTAAAGGAGCACCTTAATTGCTTCTTTAGCTTACTTATAGGCAAATATTAATAGCTAAGTCTTCCTAGTAGTAGCCTATATAATCCTAGGCTTAACCTAAGATTATATCTTTAAAAGCCTATAGTTAGCCTATAATAGAGTTATTTTTAACGCTACTAGCTAGAGCTTATTAGTAGGTAAGGCTAAGGGCTTTATAATTTAAGTAGTAAGCTCTTAGAGCGTTAAGAACCTAATAAGACTAGTGTTAGTAGTAGTTTATAGCGCTTTAATAAAATAGAGTAAGAGCTAAGAGGTTACTATATATTTTATTGCTATAAGCCTTTAGGAAATTACCTCTATATTATTATTATAAATCTCTCTAAAAGGCTTTAATCTATTAATGCTACTATTTAAATTAAAGAACTTTTATAATCTTTTTAAAGAAAAGAAAGCCTAAGGCCTTCTACTGTATAAAGAGAGGCTAGATTACTACATTAAGCTAAAACAGCAGCTAAATAGCTCCTTACTATTACTGCTGTAGGCTCTATTATATAATATACTATAGAATTATTTATTAGAAATTAGAAGGTAAATAATAGACCTAATAGATAAAGAATAGATTTAAGCTAGCTCCTTTTTAGCAGTAGTATCTATTCTTTTAGCTAAAAAGCTAAGTAGAGAATAGTAATTCTATATTAATTATTAAGCTCTTAATAAGATTATAGAATAAAACTATTATCTACTCCCTTTAATAAAGAAGATACTTAAGTTATTATTAAAGGTACATTAGTTTATTAAGCTAAATATATAGTTAGCTTTCTATAGAATCTAGATAGTAGATAGTAAAGAGCACCTTATAGTATTCTATACCTAGTTTAGCCTCTTTAAATAGCTAGTTTACCCCTTTAGGTTAGTAAAGGCTTTAGCTATATTTTAACAATATATTAATAGTACACTAGAAAAGGCCCTTAGAGATTATATAACTACTTATCTAGATAACGTTCTTATTTATATAGAGAGTTCTAGGAAAGACTATATATATAAGGTATAAGGAATCCTAGAAAAGTTGCAGTTAGTAGAGCTGCACTTAGATCTTAAGAAATACTACTTTACTATAACTAAAGTTAAATACCTTAGCTTTATAGTAGTAGTAAAAAGAGAGGTATACTTAAATCTAGAGAAAATTGCAGCTATTTAGAAGTAGTAAGCTTTTACTAAGTTATAAAAGGTATAAAGCTTTCTTAGATTTATAAACTTTTACTATAACTTTATATTAGATTTCTTAAATATTATAGAGCCTTTAGTTAACTTAATAAAGAAAGAAGTTCTATTTTAGTAGATAAAGGAATATAAAAGGTTATTTATAAGGCTTAAGGAGGCCTTTACTTTATATTTAGTCTTAGCCTAGTAGAACCTTAAGAAGAATATAGTAGTAAAGGCTAATTGTTTAGAAGAGGCTCTTAGTAGCTGTTTATTCTAATATAATAAAGCTAATGTACTGCAGCCTATAGTATACTATTTAGCTAGATTATCTCTAGCTTAATGTAACTATACTATTTATAATAAGGAGCTTTTAGTAATAATATTTTACTTTAAAGCCTAAGTAGTAAAGCTATAAGAAGTAGTATACCTCTTTATAATTCTTACTAACTATAAGAATCTAGAATACTTTATATTTCTATAAGAAATCTTTAAGCGTTAAGCTAAGTAGGTAGAACTTCTCTCTCTCTTTAACTACTACCTATAATACTGCTTAGGGCTATAGGTAAAGCAACTAAATATATTATTATAATAAGAGTAGGATTAAGATAGAGTAACGCTATAGATAAGCTAAGTCCTTTAGCTTCTCTCTATTAGCTGCCTTAGCGCTCTCTATAGAGATAAAGAGAAGAAGGAGGTTATAAAGAATATTATAGTAGAAATAGCTAGTAAAGTAACGCTAAAAAGTTAACTAGCTGTAGCTTTATAGGTGCTAGCTAGAATAACGCTGTTTCTAGATAAATACTTATAAAGCTTATAGAACTAAGGAGTGTAAAAAGACTTAATATACCTAATAAAGTTAAATATAGTTTAAAAGGGAAAAAGAAGGTTTCTATTAGAAGTAAAGATATAAGAATAGATTGTAAACTACACTTTTAATATATAAAGAGTACTAGTTTACTAAAGCTGCCTCTAGGTCCTTAAGTATAAGCTATTAACTACTATACTAATATATAGAATATATAAGTTACTAATATTAAACTACTTAGAATAAAATACTACATTTTAGGCATTAATATATAACTACTACTAGAATAGGCTGTCTTAAGATATTACTTAGTATATTTAAAACTGCTACTATTATAGCAGCTAAAAGAGTAAGAGGTTGCAGTAAGGCCTATTGCAACCTATTCTAGCGCTAAATAGGTATTAGTTATAGATCTCTATAGATTTTATAATAGATTTACTAGCGCTAAACTAAGCTGTGCCCTTTTACTTAATAGTTATTACTAATTAGCTTTTAAAGTATATATAGTTAAAGGCAATAACCTCTATAGAGGTAAAGGAATATACCTAGTAGTTTAAGCACTATTAGTAGTAGTTTTATAGGTTCTTAAAGTAAATTATCTCTAACTATAGTTTAGATTAGTTAAGCACCTTTTAGACTACTCTCTATTGCCTTATTAGAACTAAATAATTACTATCTATATTCTTATTGAAAATAATAGGGATTACAGAACTAGATAGAAGAGGGTAGTGGTCTCTTATATTTAGCACCTGTAATTGCTCCTAGCAATTATCACGTAGTGGAAGCAGCAGCGGCCTAAATCAAGCTGTAGTGTATAGTACTAGATTACGTAGAGGCAATAGATAACTGTAATAGTAGTATCTTTATATTAAGAGCGCTGTAACGAACTTAGTAAGGGTAGGATCTTAAATCTTTCCAGTCCCTTATAGACCTACTGACTATATCAGCGAGCTGTAGTCGCTAGAAGGGGCTTATAGGCCACTTTATAATTTCCGCAAAAAGATTTACTATATAAAAACAAAAAAATCAACTTATAGCTATACAAATAAGACGCTTACGTGCACAATTTAACAAATTCTACTAATAACAAGTAACTCTTATAAGCAACTCTATTTAACAATTATACTATTAAATAGCCCTAATTCTTAGCTTTTAAATAGTATACTTCTTGAATTTCTACTATTGCTAGTTGTGGAGAAAATCGCTATTAAAGTTAACTATAGGTTAGGCAACTTTGCCTTAGTCGATTCTAGATGTTTTGCATCTAGTAACAGCAATATCTCTACTAAAAATTAACGTAATAAGACCTAATAAGGGTCACGTAATAGAGCCACTAGTAGGCATAAAAATAGGCTATATAGGGTAGCTTATTTTTAACACTCCCTCTAGAAATGTGAGAAGTAACTAGTTCTATAAGCAACTTAGCTCCTTTAAAGGATATCTAAGTTAGAATTAACTAACGAAATACAGTACTAATAATAGAACTAAATAACATAACTAATTCCAGCAATTCTAGGGTAGTTATAGTTAAATATAACTAGTTGTTGTTAATTGTTTTTATTATTTTCGATTTTTAACTGTTTTTTATTGCTTTTTGAGTTTTTTAAGTGTTTTTGTTGCTTTTATAAGCTAACTAGAAAGCTCTAGTAACTTAATAAATTATTAATGCTTTTAAATAGCAAGAGGCTTAGTTAGGCTATCTACTAGCATCTAATTTATATTAATATAACTAACCTTAGCTATACCTTTACGAATCTTTTCCCTAATGTAGTTAAACTTTAAAAGGGTGTGCTTAGTTCTACTATACAACGTTAGGTTGTAAGCAGTAACTATAGCGCCTTAATTATTACACCTAATAGGAATAGAAGGGGTTAAAGGCAGCTTTATCTCCTTAAAAAGGCTGTAGAGCCACTCTAATTCCCTAATAGCTTTAGATAATGCATTAGATTCTACTTTTAATATAGAAAGAGCAATAGTACTAGCTTTCTTCGATTTCCAGCTAATAGGTCCACTAGCTAGCTTATATAGATAAGCATAGGTTAATTTAGAAGAGGTTTTATTACTAGCAAAATCGCTATTGCAATAACTAAGGAGGGTCTTAAGTACTTCTTTATAACTAATAGAACTATTAGAAGCTTTAGAAGAAGACCCTATAGGGTGTAGACTAGAACGCTTATAAATAATAGCAAAGCTTCTAGTACTACTTAAGTACCTTAGGAGATACTTAGAGGCGTTTAGGTGCTCTATATAGGGCTTAGCTAGGAAGGTTAATAGCCACTAAACGGAAAAAGCAATATTAGCTATAGTTAGCAACATTAGGTACATTATAGTGCCTATTATGCTCTAATAAAGCTTATAATTGGATTTTAAGAGGAGTTTTATAACTAGTTGCTTTAGAATCCCCAGCTGTATAGGGATAGAAGCTAGCTTAGCATCTAGCATTTTGAATCTCTCTAGGGCTTTAAGGATATATTAAGATTAATGGATTTTAATAGACCTTTTAGACCTATTACAGGTGATTTAAACGCCTAGAAAGAATTCTGCTGGTCCCCTATCTTCTATTGGATAAGCTTTATGTAATAGCTTCTTTAGCTTGTTGATATAGCTTAGATTTAGACTAATTAGAAGACAGTTATCTACATAAGTAGCAATATATATAGATGTAGCTGGGTTATAAAAGACTGCTGGGTCTAATATAAGAGGTTTAAATCTATGCTTTTAAAGTAATTCTGTTAGAATTTGCTGCTATTCTTTAGGACTTTACTTTAGACTATAGAGGGATTTTTCTAGCTTAATTACTTGCTCTTTAGAGGGCTTGTAATTACAGCTTTTTAGTAGCTTAGCTACTAATAGCGATACTTGCTCTATAAATTTAACGAATCTATCTAGGATTTCTATATAAATAGCTTCTTTTAGCTTGCTATTTAAAAACGCTCCTATAAAATTGATTTGCTCAACTTCCTAGTTATTAAAAGCTGCAAGAGCTAATAATATACGCTAGCTAGAAGGAATACTAGTTGCAGCAAAGGTCTCTAGATAGTCTTAACCTTCTATTTGCATAAATCCCTTAGCAACAAGGCAGGCCTTATATTTTATAGGATTATTTTCTTTATCCTTTTTTAGCCTATAGACAAGCCTATTCTTTAGAACTCTTCAGCCCTTAGGTACTTAGTCTTTCCCTATAAATTTAAAGGTTCTAGCAGCTAATAGCTGCTTAAATTCGCTATAGGTAGCTTCTATCTAATGCTGCTTAGCAGAGCTTTTTAAGGCTTACTTCTACGTATTAGGAAGTTTATCCTTACTATTAGAAGTAATAGCTGCTTTAGTCCTTGCCTTAAAGCATAGATCCTTGATTAAGGAAAATATGTCTTTATCTAAATCTATAGTATCAGCATTAGCTTCAGCTTCTATAGTAGCTTCTATAGGTATTTCTATAGGTATAGGGGCTTTAGGGGCCTCTATAGCTTCTATAGGGTTGCTTAGTAGAAGAGCTTGATTTTCTACAGGTTCTAGTGGATAATTCAGCACATCTAGATAACTAGGATAAGGATACTTAGGAGTATAATTATCTTCTAATTGCTGCTAGTTATTGATTTCTCCCTCTAAAGGATTATTCACTATAGAACCAATAGGAACCTTAGGGATGCCCTATAAAATAGGACCTATTCCTTCTATAATTTTAACGAAGCTAGTCTTTATAACAGCTTGTTTAGAGAGAATATATATTAAATATACATTAGAACCTAGTGTAGCTAAAAGTCTACTAGAAATAGTTCTTTTAGCTAGCTTCTGCAACCTAGATCTCTGTTCTAATAGGATTAGAACTTCGCAATAGGAGCCTATAGCCCTTATTTTAGTAAAATTAGGCTTATAGGTCTTAGAAGGCTCTAAATCAGCTAGATATAGCTGTTTAGAACTTAGTAGTTTAGTGCTATTCGCAGTAGTATTAACTAAATCTACTATAGCAGGAAGGATGTAAGACTATAGATATAGAGGTAATTGTAACTACTGTAGGGTAGCACGCAAACGGTCTAGAAGTACCCTTATAGCTCTCTCTATTAGCCTATTCTGTTTATAAATATAGGGGCAAGAGGTGCTAAAGCAAATACCCTTAGAAGATAGCTAAGCTTACAACTTAGTATTAATTTCTGTACTACTATTAAAATAAAGGTGTTTAGGGTAGCAGTTATACTAGTTCTTTAATTCCTTAAAGAAGCCTTTAATACAGCTATAGAGAGTAGAACTCTCTTTATTAGCTAAATTAAAAGACCACTTATACTGTAATTTTCTATTAATTAGAAAAAGAACTAGAGGCCTCTTATTGTGCAGTATAGGCTCTATTTTAACGGTATCTCCCTCTATAATATCTAAACATCTAAGGGGGTTAGGAATAGCATGCTTGCTAGGTCTTCTAATAGCTTTAGCTTAGTTGCAAGCTAGGCAGTTAAAATCCTTTTCCTTAATTTTTGTAAAATTAGGAATACCTTTAGTAATAGAAGCAGTCTTCTTTAGTAAAGGGAGTTCTATATGCCCTAATCTAACGTGCTAAGTAGCAGCTAATTCTAGGAGCTTCTTATAGGAAGAAGAAGCAGTAGGATTACTACTAGAATTATTATTAGAGCTAGCTTCCTGTTGCTCCCTATCTTGCTAGATCTCTTAAGAACCATAGGCCTCGTTTAAGGGATCTAGATGGCTATTTCCTCCAATATCTAGTAACTTAGGATTTAGACCTTCTAAATCCCTGTTATTAGAAGGAATCTAACTAGGAGCCCGTTTAGGAACTAGGGCTAATAGCTCTATAACATCGTTATTGGTATTATCTTCTTCTTTAAAATTAGATAATTCCTCGATACGGCTATATTCCTTAGGATTAAAACTAGGCTGTTAAGGGATTTAAACCTCTATAGGATAACTAGCATTATAACCGCCATTATAACTATTGCTAGTAAATCCTATATAAGAGAGATTTGCGTGGTTTTTACACACTCTAGGGGTCTCTTGCCCCTTAAGCTGTAGAAAGAAACTATGCTTTTTAGGATTTAGAAGCCTACAGCAGCTTCTATTAGCTAGAAATAGCTGATTTCTAAGGAGAGTGCCCCCTGTTAAATAGTGCTTTAGACCACTAATTAGGTTGGTATCTAAACCTAGGCAATATAGAGCATCCTTTAGAGCTAAAGGCCTGTATTTAGCTGGATTTATACTAACTAGTACCTAGAATACAGCAGTTCCCTGTCCTTTAGGATAAATAGGACCTTCTCTAGTAGCAATAAGCGCGGTTTTACTCTTTTTTATAGGCTTAAAAGTCCTAAAAAATGCCTTATTATTAACTATATAACAGGTAGAACCTGTATTGTATAGTAAGGAGTTTTTAATTATTCTATTAGAATAGTTAAAAGAAGGGGTATTATTACTAGTAGTACTAGTATTACTAGTAGTGGATTCCGTATCTAAATCGTAAGAATTATTACTACTAGAACTGCTAGAATCATTAGATTCTATAGTATCCTAGTTGCTAGTGGATAGGTTATAACAACCTATAGCAAAAGCAGCTTCTCTATCCTTATTCCCAGAGTTTTTATTACTTCTTCTTCGGCCTTTCTACTTCTTCTTATTCTTAGAGGCTTTATCTGTATCTTTATCTTTAGAGGCATTAGAATCGTTAGAATTAGAATCGTTAGAATTCTTCTTCTAATTAGGAGGATTCTTTCCTTAATTAGCCTTATTATTATTATTAGAACTATTAGAAGCCTTATAACTAAGAGCTTTAGATATAGAGGAGCTTTTATCTCTTTGTTCTTCTAATAAGTTAGCTATAAGGAACTGTAAATTCAGCATTTTTACAGATAGACCTTGTGCTCTAGCAGCTCTAATAGAATATTGCTGCCTTTCAGCCTAGCTAGGGAAGGTCTTCTTTAAAGCATTAATATAATGATTTACCTAGTCAATAGGATTAATAGCTATACTATAGAGCTGTAATCTAGCTAGTAAATTATTAAATTTAGCATTAAAGGCCTCTAAAGATCCCTTATAGTTCGAAAACAATAAGTTGTAATAACTAGTATATAGCGTACTACGTTATATTTTAGCACTCTACAAATATTGCCTAACTAGAACGTTATAGGCATCTACAGGGGACTTATGCTAGCTTATAGCAGCTTAAGGTCTAGATTAGCAACTATCTCTTATAATTATAAGGATAATAGCTTGCTCTAAATCTACTAACGTACTAGCTATACTAGGATTATTAATAAATTAAGGGAATCCTAGGGCTCTAAATTAAATAGTTAAAGCTTACTTCTACTGTTTAAAATTTTTAGGGCCTTTTAGCTTAGCAGCCTCTAGAATTAAGTGGACCTTCTTATTTAACTCTTTTATAGTGCCTTTATTAAAAGCAGGTAGAAAAGTAGCACTATTAGAGGAACTAGAAGGTTTAGGGACTTTAAAAGAGACTTTAGAAGTCTTAGAAGTAACAGGATCTACCTTAGGAGACCCTATTGAGAGATTACCTATAGATGTAATTATAGTATCTAATTTACTTAGTAAATTAGCTATATTACCTTTATTTTAGCTTTGTTTTGCTTCACTATACCTAATGAATCTATTTAGGGTCTCTTGTTGCTTATCTATTTAAGCTTTTAGATTAGCTTATACATTATGGACTTACACTACTCTTTTAGAAGCTAATCTAGCTTCTTTTAGAGCCTTCTTAGCTGTATAATCTTCTTTATTAGAAGAGGAATCTACTAGCTAAGGGGGGGACCTTACTAGACCAGGAAAGCTAGTAGCAGCTGTAGCTAGTGTACTAGAACCACTACCCCATTTAGGGCTTGTGCTCTTTCCCTTGCCTGTTCCTTTTAGTGCCATTTTAAGGGTTTTAATAGCTAATTTAACGCTCTTTATAGCTAATTATAGCTTAAATTACAGTGGAAAAGGTAGTAAATAACAGTAATAACCTCTACTAGATATCAATAGATTGCTCTATTATAGGCCTAGAAGTGCCCTATATCTTCAGAAATTATACTAAGATTTTTCTCTAATTTCTTTTGTAACAGGTATAACGGGCTCTAAAGGCTGCGTTGTATCGCGATCTATATACGCATACAATTTATATAGTAGACTAGATTAATAAGCGGTTGCAAAGGGCATAAAACACAGGTCCTAGCTATTTTTAGCTAAAAAATTCAGGAGATTCTTCTCTAATTAGGTTCCAATAAATTAGTGGAGACCTAGGCACAGCTAATTTAGGGATATCTAGCTAATTCCCACTTTAAAATCCTAACTAGTAGGATTACTATACAAATTAATTCTGCAACTAAAAACACAGGAATATCTAACAGCAATAAGAGCTGTTAGGCGTGCACTACAAATTATAGTATAGCCACTAATAGAGGTGCATAGGGTGCACAATATAATAACAACAAGCGATGTAGTGCAGCGCTAAGCTTATTTCTTAATGGAAATAATTAATTAGGCAGTGCCTAATAAAACAATTTGCAGTGCAAATGTAATGTATATAGATGTATATATTTTAATGTTGCACAACAATAGAACCTAGCTATTAAGAATAGCTTTAAAAGTGTGTATGTATAGAGTGCATAGAGTGCAGGAGGCACAGGGTGGGCAGAATAAAAACACCAGTATAGTGGCTAGCAATATATATGCAGTAGGTATTAATAGCTTCTAGCAAGCTACTAATTTTTAGCAGCAATAGCTGCTAGCATAGGTCTTAATATAGCTTCTAGTAGGTAATACAGTACACAATAGTAGATTTTAGCGGGCTAACAGCTTGCAGATAGGTCTTCTGGGCTTATAACCTATTGAAAATAATAGGGATTACAGGACTAGATAGAAGAGGGTAGTAGTCTCTTATATTTAGCACCTATAATTGCTTCTAGCAATTATTACGTAGTAGAAGCAGCAGCGGCCTAAATTAAGCTGTAGTGTATAGTACTAGATTACGTAGAGGCAATAGATAACTGTAATAGTAGTATCTTTATATTAAGAGCGCTGTAATAAACTTAGTAAGAGTAGGATCTTAAATCTTTCTAGTCCCTTATAGACCTACTAACTATATCGGCAGGCTGTAGTTACTAGAAGGGGCTTATAGGCTACTTTATAATTTCCGCAAAAAGATTTACTATATAAAAACAAAAAAATCGACTTACAGCTATACAAACGAGACGCCTACGTGCACAATTTAATAAATTCCACTAATAACAAGCAACTCTTATAAGCAACCCTATTTAACAATTATACTATTAGATAGCTCTAATTCTTAGCTTTCAAATAGTATACTTCTTAAATTTCTACCATTACTAGTTGTAGAGAAAATCGCTGTTAAAGTTAACTATAGGTTAGGCAACTTTGCCTTAGTTGATTCTAGATGTTTCGCATCTAGTAACAGCGATATCTCTACCAAAAATCAACGTAACAAGACCTAATAAGGGTCACGTGATAGAGCCACTAGTAGGCATAAAAATAGGCTATACAGGGTAGCTTATTTTTAACAATTCTATTATCTATAAATAAATAATAGAATAGAGAGAGTTAATTAGAAAGTGTAAGTAATCTTATAGGTTATAGTTGCCTTTTTGCAGTTTAACTAGCCTAAATATCTCTCTATATACTAGCTAGCTATTAACAATAGAAATTCCTTAGTAATAAGTATAAGTTTAAACTAAGCAATATATAGATATAATATAGATCTTATCTAGAAGCTAATAGATAAAGAGAAGTCCTAAGTTTTATATAAGAGGTAGGCCTTAGTATTCCTTAAACAGCTATAAAAGGGTATAAATATTACCTAAGCTATAATTAACTTTACTTAGTAAAGGCAGTAAGAGTAGTTAAATAGAAGCTATAAGCTAATAAAATAGTATAAGGTAGAGAACTTAGTTTAGCTAATACTTTATTATATTAAAATAAACTACTTAAGTTAAAAGCTTAATTAAGTTATAGTAAAGTATATAGTTATAGATATACTAATACCTTTAACTATAAAGTTAGATATTTTACTAGAAATTTACCTAGTTTTTTATATTAACTTTATTAAGTAAGCAGTAGTAAACCTCTTACTTTTCTAGTAACTAGTAAACTTAAGGCTTAATTCTAAGCTAACTGCAATAAGTACTAATTTATCCCTTAAGGAATATAGAGTAAAGGAAATTTTAGCTACTAAAAACGCCTTAAGCTAAGGGAGACACTATTAAGTGCTTATTAAGTAAATAGAATTTATTTAGTTTATATAGAAACTACTAGAAAACTTTCTTAATATAAAGGCGCTAAATTAATTTAAGTTATAGTAGAAAAATACTTAATTTAATAATAAGCTTAGTAAAGGTATAGTAAAATTTTATATAGACTTTAATAATAACTTAATTACCTTTAACTAAAAATAAAAGAAAATAAACCCTTCTTTATAGAGGCCTATATAATAGCTATAAAAAAAAAAATAAATAAAAACAAAAGAAATTTCTTAGTAAGTAGTAAGGGAGCAGCAGTACTTATAGTGTAAAGGTATAACTACCTAAAAGGTGCTTTATTGCTCTTTAAGCAGTTGCAGAATAGAAGCTAAAGAAGCTATATAGTGCCCCTAGAGTAGTGTAGAAGCTAGAGCTAAAATAGTAGCGCTAGTAGAAGATATAGGGGCTAGAGTAAATAAAGATATAACTAGCGCTTTAGATTAAAGCTTTACTCTAGTAAATATAGATAAGAATATAATGTCTTAAATAGCTTAATGCTTTAGGTATAAAGGTATAGTCTTTAAAGAGAAAAAGATAAAAAGAGAGAAAATAAAGGGAGTAGTAAGCTAGGTTAAAGTTATATACTTTAGGAATATAAATAGTAATTAGCACTATAAGTAGTTTAAGCTTTTAAGCTCTACCTAAAGGTAGATATATTCTTAGTATATTGCCTTAAGGTTATTCTATAAGAGCAAAAGAACAATATATAGTAGTAAAGAAGCCTTATATAGTAGTAAAGAGGCAGCAGTAGTAGAGGTTAGTAGTATATAATAAAGTGTAAGTATAGGCAGTAGCAATAAAGAGAGTATAATAATAGCAGTAGTAGTAGTAAGTATAAAGGGAGATAAGAAGTTATTATTAATGTCTATAAGGATGTACTTATACTTATTAGGGTTAAACTTATTGTTCTTTAGAATAATAAAGGCTATAGTACTCTTATAGATTGCAGAAGAAAAGAGAGTAAGTATAAAAGAGCTATTAGCTTAAGTTATATAATAAAGAGAAGAAAAGAGTGTAACCTTCTCTTCTATATAATTAGCAGTAAGTATATCCTTAAGAATAGTATTATAGTAATTATATATATTTAAGAACTTATAGGTAAGAATAGTTTAATAGGTAAGCTAGCTAAAGTAAGAGAGAATTAATATAAACTTAACTATAAAACCTTAGTTAGTAAGTTTCTATATTCTAGTAAAGTAATACTATAGGTAAGAATGCTTAGTAAAGAGGCTTAGATTCTAGATATAGCCTCTATACCTCTATATATATAGTTAGTATTCTCTTCTTTAGCTAAAACAACAGTTATATAAGCTCTTTTTATAAAGGTTATTATAATATAGTATATAAATATCTTTAAGAATATTACTATTAAATAGCTCTAAATTATTTAAGTCCTTTTATATAAAGAAACTATAGATATAGCAGCAATAAAGAACTATTAACGCTATAGAAGTAGGAGCAGTAAGGGCATTAGCGCTAGTAATATAGCTATTAAAGTTCTAAATATATTCTAGATTAGCAAAAGAATAAGCTATATATAGATAAAGAAGTAGTATACTCTAGGCTAATAGAACAATATTTTGCGGTTTTAATTAGCTAGCTGCTTATAGTTAAATGTATTCTATTTAAAGGCAATAGAAAAGAGTTCTTTTACATTAAAAGGAGCAGTAGTAGCTGTATAGTATAATAAGGAATTTTAGAAAGTAATAAAGGAATTATTTATTTATAATATAGAGGTAAGATATAATATAAAGAAGGAAGAAAAAGATAAAGAAAAGAGAAAAGGAATTATTTATTTTTATATTAAAAATAGCTAAAAGCTAGCTGCTAGTTTATTATATACTAAAGAGATAACAATAATAATAACTATTTATACCCTACTAGCTATTAGTTTATTATATACTAAGAGAATAACATTAATAATAACTATTTATACTCTACACCCTTAACAATACCCCTTATATATAAATAGATTATATATATCTAATAACTGTTTGCAATAGTAATAAGAATAAAAGAGAGAGAGTGCCTTTTAGTTAATAAAAGGGATTATTTGTTGAAAATAATAGGGATTACAGGACTAGATATCTAAGAGGGTAGTGGTCTCTTAGATTTAGCACCTGTAATTGCTCCTAGCAATTATTACGTAGTGGAAGCAGCAGCGGCCTAAATTAAGCTGTAGTGTATAGTATAGATTACGTAGAGGCAACAGATAACTGTAATAGTAATATCTTTATATTGAGAGCGCTGTAACGAACAGTAAGGGTAGGATCTTGAATCTTTCTAGTCCCTTATAGACCTACTAACTATATTAGCGAGCTATAGTCGCTAGAAGGGGCTTATAAGCTACTTTATAATTTCCGTAAAAAGATTTACTATATAAAAACAAAAAAATCGACTTACAGCTATACAAACGAGATGCTTACGTGCACAATTTAACAAATTCCACTAATAACAAGCAACCCTTATAAGCAACTCTATCTAACAATTATACTATTAAATAGCCCTAATTCTTAGCTTTTAAATAGTATACTTCTTAAATTTCTACCACTGCTAGTTATAGAGAAAATCGCTGTTAAAGTTAACTATAGGTTAGGCAACTTTGCCTTAGTCGATTCTAGATGTTTTGCATCTAGTAACAGCGATATCTCTACCAAAAATCAACGTAACAAGACCTAGTTAGGGTCACGTAATAGAGCAACTAACAGGCAACTAGCAAGCATAAAAATAGGCTATATAGAGTAGCTTATTTTTAACACTCCCTCTAGAAATGTAAGAAGTAACTAGTTCTATAAGCAACTTAGCTCCTTTAAAGGATATCTAAGTTAGAATCAACCAACGAAAATACAGTACTAATAATAGAACTAAATAACATAACCAATTCTAGCAATTCCAGGGTAGTTATAGTTAAATATAACTAGTTGTTGTTAATTGTTTTTGTTGCTTTCGATTTTTAACTGTTTTTTCGTTACTTTTCGATTTTTTAAGTGTTTTTTTATTGCTTTTATAAGCTAGCTAGAAAGCTCTAGTAACTTAATAAATTGTTAATGCTTTTAAATAGCAAGAGGCTTAGTTAGGCTATCTGCTAGCATCTAATTTGTATTAATATAACTAACCTTAGCTATACCTTTACGAATCTTTTCCCTAATGTAGTTAAACTTCAAAAGGGTGTGCTTAGTCCTACTATACAACGTTAGGTTGTAAGCAGTAACTATAGCGCCTTAATTATTACACCTAATAGGAATAGGAGAGGTTAAAGGCAGCTTTATCTCCTTAAAAAGGCTATAGAGCCACTCTAATTCCCTAATAGCTTCAGATAATGCATTAGATTCTGCTTCTAAGGTGGAAAGAGCAATAGTACTAGCTTTCTTCGATTTCTAACTAATAGGTCCACTAGCTAGCTTATATAGATAAGCATAGGTTAATTTAGAAGAGGTTTTATTACCGGCAAAATCGCTATTATAATAACTAAGGAGGGTCTTTAAGACTTCTTTACAACTAATAGTAGTATTAGAAGACTTTTTAGAGGAAGACCCTACTAAAGAGTGTAGACTAGAACGCTTATAAACAATAGCAAAGCTTCTAGTACCACTTAAGTACCGAAGGAGGTGCTTAGAGGCGTTTAGATGCTCTATATAGGGCTTAGCTAGGAATGTTGATAGCTACTAAACAGAAAAAGCAATATTAGCTCTAGTTAGCAACATAAGGTACATTATAGTGCCTATTATGCTCTAATAAAGCTTATAATCGGATTTTAAGAGAGGTTTTGTAACTAGTTGCTTTAGGATTCCTAGCTGTATAGAGATAGAAGCTAGCTTAGCATCTAGCATATTAAATCTTTCTAGAGCTTCAAGGATGTATTAAGATTAATGGATTTTAATAGACCTTTTAGACCTATTATAGGTAATTTAAACGCCTAGGAAGAATTCTACTAGTCCTCTATCTTCTATTAGATAAGCTTAATTTAGTAGCTTTTTAAGCTTATTAATATATCGTAAATTAGGCCCAATTAGAAGACAGTTATCTACATAAGTAGCAATATATATAGATATAGCTAGGTTATAAAAGACTGCTAGGTCTGATATAAGAGGTTTAAATCTATGCTTTTAAAGTAATTCTGTTAGAATTTGCTGCTATTCTCTAGGACTTTACTTTAGACTATAGAGGGATTTTTCTAGCTTAATTACTTACTCTTTAGAGGGCTTGTAATTACAGCTTTTTAGTAGCTTAGCTACTAATAGCGTTGCTTCTGTAAATTCAACGAATCTATCTAGGATTTCTATATAAATAGCTTCCTTAAGCTTACTATTTAAAAACGCTCCTATAAAGTCGATTTACTTAACTTCCTAGTTATTAAAAGCTACAAGAGCTAATAATATACGCTAGCTAGGAGGAATACTAGTTGCAGCAAAGGTCTCTAGATAGTCTTAACCTTCTATTTATATAAATCCCTTAGCAACAAAGCGGGCCTTATATTTAATAGAATTATTTTCTTTATCCTTTTTAAGCCTATAAACAAGCCTATTCTTTAGAACTCTTTGGCCCTTAGGTACTTAGTCTTTCCCTATAAATTTAAAGGTTCCAGCAGCTAATAGCTGCTTAAATTCGCTATAGGTAGCTTCTATCTAATGCTGCTTAGCAGAGCTTTTTAGGGCTTGCTTCTACGTGTTAGGAAGTTTATCCTTATTACTATTAGAAGTAATAGCTGCTTTAGTCCTTGCCTTAAAGCATAGATCCTTAATTAAGGAAAATATGTCTCTATCTAAATCTATAGCATTAGCATCAATAGATTCAGCTTCAGCTTCTATAGGTTCTATATTAGCCTAAGGGGCTTCTATAGATATAGGGGCTTTAGGGGCCTCTACAGCTTCTATAGGGTTACTTAGTAGAAGAGCTTAATCTACAGGTTCTAGTGGATAATTTAGCACATCTAGATAACTAGGATAAAGATACTTAGGAGTATAATTATCCACTAATTGCTGCTAGTTATTGACTTCTCCCTCTAAAGGATTATCCACTATAGAACTAATAGGAACCTTAGGGATGCTCTATGAAATAGAACCTATTCCTTCTATAATTTTAACGAAGCTAGTCTTTATAACAGCTCGTTTAGAGGGGATATATATTAAATATACATTAGAACCTAGTGTAGCTAAAAGTCTACTAGGAATAGTTCTTTTAGCTAGCTTCTGCAACCTAGATTGTTGTTCTAAAGGAATTAGAACTTCGCAATAGGAGCCTATAGCCCTTATTTTAGTAAAATTAGGCTTATAGGTCTTAGAAGGCTCTAAATTAGCTAGATATAGCTGTTTAGGACTTAGTGGTTTAGTACTATTTGCAGTAGTATTAACTAAATCCACTATAGCAGAAAGGATGTAAGACTATAGATATAGAGGTAATTGTAACTACTGTAGAGTAGCACGCAAACGGTCTAGAAGTACTCTTATAGCTCTCTCTATTAGCCTATTCTGTTTGTAAATATAGAGGCAAGAGGTGCTAAAGTAAATACCCTTAGAAGATAGCTAAGCTTGCAACCTAGTATTAATTTCTATACTACTATTAAAATAAAGGTGTTTAGGGTAGCAGTTATACTAGTTTTTTAATTCCTTAAAGAAGCCTTTAATGCAGCTATAAAGAGTAGAACTCTCTTTATTAGCTAGATTAAAAGACTACTTATACTGTAATTTTCTATTAATTAGAAAAAGAACTAAAGACCTTTTGTTATGCAGTATAGGCTCTATTTTAACGGTATCTCCCTCTATAATATCTAAACATCTAGGGGGGTTAGGAATAGCATGCTTACTAGGTCTTCTAATAGCTTTAGCTTAGTTGTAAGCTAGGCAGTTAAAATCCTTTTCCTTGATTTTTGTAAAATTAGGAATACCTTTAGTAATAGAAGCAGTCTTCTTTAGTAAAGGGAGTCCTATATACCCTAATCTAACGTGCTAAGTAGCAGCTAATTCTAGTAGCTTCTTATAGGAAGAAGAAGCAGTAGGATTTATACTACTAGAATTATTATTAAAGCTAGCTTCCTGTTGCTCTCTATCTTACTAGATCTCTTGAGAACTATAGGCCTTGTTTAAGGGATCTAGACAGCTATTTCCTCTAATATCTAGCAACTTAGGATTTAGACCTTCTAAATCCCTGTTATTAGAAGGAATCTAACTAGGAGCCCGTTTAGGAACTAGGGCTAATAGCTCTATAGCATTGTTATTAGTATTATCTTCTTCTTCTTTAAAATTAGATAATTCCTTAATTCAGCTATATTCCTTAGGATTAAAACTAGACTGTTAAGGGATTTAAACCTCTATAGGATAACTAGTATTATAATTGCTATTATAACTACTAAATCCTATATAAGAGAGATTAGCGTGGTTTTTACACACTCTAGGGGTCTCTTGCCCCTTAAGCTGTAGAAAGAAACTATACTTTTTGGGATTTAGAAGCCTACAGCAGCTTCTATTAGCTAGAAATAGCTGATTTCTAAGGAGAGTGCTCCCTGTTAAATAGTGCTTTAGACTACTAATTAGGTTGGTATTTAAACCTAGGCAATATAGAGCATCCTTTAGAGCTAAAGGCCTGTATTTAGCTGGATTTATACTAACTAGTACCTAGAATACAGCAGTTCTCTGTTCTTTAGGATAAATAGAACCTCCTCTAGTAGCAATAGGCGTAGTTTTACCCTTTTTTATAGGCTTAAAAGTTCTAAAAAATGCCTTATTGTTAACTATATAACAGGTAGAACCTATATTGTATAGTAAGGAGTTTTTAATTATTCCATTAAAATAGTTAAAAGAAGGGGTATTATTACTAGTAGTACTAGTATCACTAGTAGTAGATTCTGTATCTAAATCGTAAGAATTATTACTACTAGAACTGCTAGAATTATTAGATTCTATAGTATCCTAGTTGCTAGTAGATAGGTTATAACAACCTATAGTAAAAGCAGCTTCTCTATTCTTATTCCTAGAGTTTTTATTACTTCTTCTTCGGCCCTTCTACTTCTTCTTATTCTTAGAGGCTTTATCTTAATCTTTTTCTTTAGAGGCATTAGAATCGTTAGAATTAGAATTGGAATTCTTCTTCTAATTAGGAGGATTCTTTCCTTAATTAGCCTTATTATTAGAACTATTAGAATTAGAAGCTTTATAACTAAGAGCCTTAGATATAGAGGAGCTTTTATCTCTTTATTCTTCTAATAAATCAGCTATAAGGAACTGTAAATTCAGCATTTTTACAGATAGACCTTATGCTCTAGCAGCTCTAATAGAATATTGCTGCCTTTTAGCCTAGCTAGGGAAGGTCTTCTTTAAAGCATTAATATAATAATTTACCTAGTCAATAGAATTAATAGCTACACTATAGAGCTGTAATTTAGCTAGTAAATTATTAAATTTAGCATTAAAGGCCTCTAAAGATCCCTTATAGTTCGAAAACAATAAGTTATAATAACTAGTATATAGCGTACTACGTTGTATTTTAGCACTCTGTAAATACTGCTTAACTAGAACGTTATAGGCATCTATAGGGGACTTATGCTAGCTTATAGCAGCTTAAGGTCTAGATTAGCAACTATCTCTTATAATTATAAGGATAATAGCTTGCTCTAAATCTACTAATGTACTAGCTATACTAGGATTATTAATAAATTAAGGGAATCCTAGTGCTCTAAATTAAATAGTTAAAGCTTACTTCTACTATTTAAAATTTTTAGGGCCTTTTAGCTTAGCAGCCTCTAGAATTAAGTGAACCTTCTTATTTAACTCTTTTATAGTGCCTTTATTAAAAGTAGGCAGAAAAGTAGCACTATTAGAGGAACTAGAAGGTTTAGGGGCTTTAAAAGAGACTTTAGAAGCTCTTTTAGAAGTAATAGGATCTACTACCTTAGAGGGAGACCCTATAGAGAGATTACCTATAGATATAATTATAGTATCTAATTTACTTAGTAAATTAGCTATATTACCTTCATTTTAGCTTTATTTTGCTTTACTATACCTAATAAATCTATTTAGGGTCTCTTGTTGCTTATCTATTTAAGCTTTTAGATCAGCTTGTACATTATAGACTTACACTACTCTTTTAGAAGCCAATCTAGCTTCTTTTAGAGCCTTCTTAGCTGTATAATCTTCTTCATTAGAAGAGGAATCTACTAGCTAAGGGAGGGATCTAGCTAGACTAGGAAAGCTAGTAGCAGCAGCTGTAGCTGGTGTACTAGAACTACTACCCCGTTTAGGGCTTGTGCTCTTTCCCTTGCCTATTCCTTTTAGTGCTATTTTAAGGGTTTAAAATATAGCTAATTTAACGCTCTTTATAGCTAATTATAGCCTAAATTACAGTGGAAATAGTAGTAAATAACAGTAATAATTCTTACTAAATATAGGCTAGAAGTGCTCTATATCTTTAGAAATTATACTGAGATTTTTCTCTAATTTCTTTCGTAATAGGTATAACGGGCTCTAAAGGCTGCATTATATCGCGATCTATATGCACATACAATTTGTATAGCAGACTAGATTAACAAGCGGTTGCGAGGGGCATAAAACATAGGTCCTAGCTATTTTTAGCCAAAAGATTCAGGAGATTCTTCTCCAATTAGGTTCTAATAAATTAGTAGAGACCTAGGCACAGCTAATTTAGGGATATCTAGCTAATTCCTACTTCAAAATCCTAACTAGTAGGATTACTACATAAATTAATTCTGCAACCGAAAACACAGGAATATCTAACGGTAACAAGAGCTGTTAGGCGTGCACTACAAATTGTAGTATAGCTACTAACAGAGGTGTATAGGGTGCACAATATAACAACAACAAGCAATGCAGTGTAGCGCTAAGCTTATTTCTTAATAGAAATAATTAATTAGGCAGTGCCTAATAAAACGATTTACAGTGCGAATGTAATGTGTGCAGATGTATATATTTTAATGTTGCACAACAATAGAACCTAGCTATTAAGAATAGCTTCAAAAGTGTGTATATATAGGGTGTATAGAGTGCAGGAGGCACAGGGTAGGTAGAATAAAAACACTAGTATAGTGGCTAGCGATATATGTGCAGCAGGTATTAATAGCTTCCAGCAAGCTACTAATTTTTAGCAGCAATAGCTGCTAGCGTAGGTCTTAATATAGCTTCTAGTGGGTAATACAGTACACAATAGTAGATTTCAGCGGGCTAACAGCTTGCAGATAGGTCTTCTAGGCTTATAACCTATTGAAAATAATAGAGATTATAGGACTAGATAGAAGAGAGTAGTAGTCTCTTATATTTAGCACCTGTAATTGCTTCTAGCAATTATTATGTAGTAGAAGCAGCAGCAGCTTAAATTAAGCTATAGTGTATAGTACTAGATTACGTAGAGGCAATAGATAACTGTAATAGTGGTATCTTTATATTAAGAGCGCTGTAACAAATAGTGAGGGTAGAATCTTAAATCTTTCCAGTCCCTTATAGACCTACTAACTATATTAGCGGGCTGTAGTTGCTAGAAGGGGCTTATAGGCTACTTTATAATTTCCGTAAAAAGATTTACTATATAAAAACAAAAAAATCAACTTACGGCTATACAAACGAGACACCTACATGCACAATTTAACAAATTCTACTAATAACAAGCAACCCTTATAAGCAACTCTATCCAACAATTATACCATTAAATAGCCCTAATTCTTAGCTTTTAAATGGTATACTTCTTGAATTTCTACCACTGCTAGTTGTGGAGAAAATCGCTGTTAAAGTTAACTATAGGTTAGGCAACTTTGCCTTAGTCGATTCTAGATGTTTTGCATCTAGTAACAGCGATATCTCTACCAAAAATCAACGTAACAAGACCTAGTTAGGGTCACGTGATAGAGCAACTAACAGGCAACTAGCAAGCATAAAAATAGGCTATATAGGGTAGCTTATTTTTAACATTATTATATAATAATTGCTTTAAATATAAGAAGGCTTAAGGATATAGGCAGTTTATACACTAGTAACACTAGTATTATAGCTAGCGCCTATATAATAGGTAGATAATTAATAGCTATATATAAAGAATTATAAGGTAAAGAGAAGCAGAAAATTAATAAATCCTAGGAGGGTATAATTAAGTAAAGGGGTATAATTAACCTATTATAGCGCAACTAATAGGTTAGTTAGTAGAGCAATTAACAGCTATTGCTAAAGTGCTATAGGTAATTAAAGAGAAAAGAGGTAGAGTAGATATTTGTTTATATATTAGCTCTATAACACTGCACTAATAATAAATAGTGCATTAATATAGCAATAGAACAGCTAAAGTAAGGCGCTTAAGCGTAAACGTTATACCTCTATTTTTTTATAAGTAAACAATAGAGGAAATATAAAGAGAGAGTAGATAGAGAGTTAGCTGCTAGCTGTAGCACCTACTATAAACAATAAAAGGGATTGTTATAGGGCCTAGAAGGAGAAAGAGAGTATATTATAAACTTAAGCCTTAAGCTTAAGTCTTTTAGTAAAGAGAGAACAGTAAAAGAGAGATAGAGATCTATATAGGTAAAGGGATAGAAGTAAGCTATATTTATCTAGAGGTTAGCTAGACTTTACTAGGCCCTAGAGAGAGAACCTTAGCTATAAAGTATATACTAAAAGAAGCTCCTAAGGGGAGGGACCTACCCCTAAATATATAGTACAGGGGTATAGAGAGGCTTCTAGTTCCTTCTCTCTTCCTCCTTTCCTCCCTATAATTATAGTTCTCATCATAGACGCTAGTTAGCAGCAGCCACTAGGCCAGTCCATTACAATTTCCTTCTTTCTTATATTAGTAATATTTAAACTAAAGTGCTCTTTTATTTTTAATACTTAGTAGCTTTTTCTTCTTTCTTTTAAGATCTTTATAAAAAACCTTTTAATTATATAGTGCGCTTTAATTAGAATAAGTCCTTAGTAAAGCCTCTATTTTTATTGCCTTAAAACTAAACCTCTAAATAACTATATAGCTTACACTAAAGTAGGTAATAATATAGTGTACATTAAGATTAAAGAGAATTAGTAAAGAGTAAGATATTTACCTATATATACTATTAAATAATAGTAGGTAAAAAGATTAAATAGTCTAAAAAGGTAGAAATAAAATATTAGTTATAGCTTAAAAGATATATATATGCAAAAAGAGCTAGATATATTAAAGTGTTATAGAAAGTATTAGTAGTAGTAAAGTAAGGTCTCTTAAGTGTTAAGTATTGTAAATTAAAATAGGCTAAAAGATATTAATTAATTAAAAGAGATAAAGGCTAAAAAGAGCTAGTAGAAGCTGCTTATACGCTTCTTTACTTACTTCCTTAAACTATCTATATGTTTAGGCAATGCGCACTCTTATAGGGAAAATCTGCATATAGCATCCCTTGCAAAGCTAATATAAGAACGCAAGGGGATAACCCCGCCGCGACACAATGTAATTATAGTATCTAATTTACTTAGTAAATTAGCTATATTACCTTTATTTTAGCTTTGTTTTGCTTCACTATACCTAATAAATCTATTTAGGGTCTCTTATTGCTTATCTATTTAAGCTTTTAGATTAGCTTAAACATTATAGACTTACACTACTCTTTTAGAAGCTAATCTAGCTTTCTTTAGAGCCTTCTTAGCTGTATAATCTTCTTTATTAAAAGAGGAATCTACTAGCTAAGGGGGGGGTCTAGCTGGACCAGGAAAGCTAGTAGCAGCAGCTGTAGCTAGTGTACTAGAACCACTACCCCGTTTAGGGCTTATGCTCTTTCCCTTGCCTGTTCCTTTTAGTGCTATTTTAAGGGTTTTAATAGCTTATAACGCTTTTTATAGCTAATTATAACCTAATTTACAGTGAAAATAGTAGTAAATAACAAGTAATAACCACTACTAGATATTAGAAGATTGCTCTATTATAGGCTAGAAGTGCCCTATATCTTTAGAAATTATACTGAGATTTTTCTCCAATTTCTTTTGTAACAGGTATAACAGGCTCTAAGTGTTACGGATTAATTAGGCCTTGATGCAATGCTTGACCACTGCACCAAAAGGTCTAGTCACAACCTCAGTTAGAGGAAGTGACGGTATCAAGCTCTATATAACATATTCAGCACGTAACACTAAGGCTGCATTATATTGCAATCTATATGCGCATACAATTTATATAGCAGACTAGATTAACAAGCGGTCACAAGGGGCATAAAATACAGTTCTAGCTATTTTTAGCCAAAAAATTCAGGAGATTCTTCTCTAATTAGGTTCTAATAAATCAGTAGAGATCTAGGTACAGCTAATTTAAGGATATCTAGCTAATTCCTACTTCAAAATCCTAACCAGTAGGATTACTATATAAATTAATTCTGTAACTAAAAACACAGGAATATCTACAACAAGAGCTATTAGGTGTGCACTATAAATTGTAGTATAGCCACTAACAGAGGTGCATAGGGTGCACAATATAACAACAATAAGCGATGCAGTGCAGCGCTAAGCTTATTTCTCAATAGAAATAATTAATTAGGCAGTGCCTAATAAAACGATTTGCAGTGTAAATGTAATATATATAGATATATATATTTAGATGTTGTGCAACAATAGAACCTAGCTATTAAGAATAGCTTTAAAAGTATATATATATAGGATGCATAGGACTAGTGCAGGAGGCACAGGGTAGGCAGAATGTAAACACTAGTATAGTGGCTAGCAATATATGTACAGTAGGTATTAATAGCTTCCAGTAAGCTACTAATAGCAGCAATAGCTGCTAGCGTAGGTCTCAATATAGCTTCTAGTAGGTAATATAGTACACAATAGTAGATTTTCAGCGGGCTAACAGCTTGCAGATAGGTCTTCCAGGCTTATAACCTATTGAAAATAATAGGGATTACAGGACTAGATATCTAAGAGAGTAGTGGTCTCTTAGATTAGCACCTGTAATTGCTCCTAGCAATTATTACGTAGTAGAAGCAGCAGCAGCCTAAATTAAGCTATAGTGTATAGTACTAATTACGTAGAATGCGGTAGATAACTAAGAATAGTGGTATCTTATATATTAAGAGCGCTATAACGAACAAGTAAGAGTAGGATCTTAAATCTTTCTAGTCCCTTATAGACCTACTGACTATATTAGCAGGCTGTAGTTGCTAGAAGGGGCTTATAGGCTACTTTATAATTTCCGCAAAAAGATTTACTATTAAGTGGAAGATAGAAGAGATAACAGAAGAGAGAGAAGATGAAGAAGCTTCTAGTATGTAGAAGAGTGTAAATTCCTTGCTTAATTCCTCTAACTTAGGAGGGAGGAAGCAGCCTATATATAGCTAATTCTAAGAGAGAAAGAAAGAGAAGAAGAGAAGGAAAAACAAGAAAGGAGATAGCTAAATACCCGAAAATCCTATAGCTTATAGTGCAAGAGAATACTAAGGAATGCTAAGTTATTCGTTGCACTGCCTCTATAGGAGGGGCAGATATTAGTGTGTATAGAGCCTTATAACAGAGGAAAGATAACAGACTAGATAACCCTTACTCCTAGATTCCTACCCCTGTTGTATTCTATTCTAGTCTACTACACCTACTTGTTTCCTACACTTAGTTGTTGTAACTAAGTTCCTTTATGCTACTGTTGGAGTAGTTGTGCTGGTAACAGCTGTTAGAGCTAATGTTGCATGAAGCTAGCGATGTTAGTATCGCTGGTGTTGTGGCCACTTATGGCACTGGTGTTGCTGCTACTTTTGATATAAATACCTAAAAATCCTACAGCTTATAGTGCAAGAGAATGCTGAGAAATGCTAAGTTATCTATTGCACTACC
>JFHB01000280.1:0-32603 GCA_000729835.1 Atkinsonella hypoxylon
CTTATAGATTATAGTTTATAAAAGAATATTATTACTAAGGATCTTATTAAAGAGCTTAATTTAAAAATAACTCTAATAAAGTAAGAGACTATTACTATATCTTTTATATTATATAAGCTTATAATATTAAGAGAGGTAATAATAAAGCTATACCTGTAATAGACTGACCTAGTGGCTGCTGCTAACTAGCGTCTATAATGAGAACTATAATTATAGGGAGGAAAGAAGGAAGAGAGAAGGAACCAGAAGCCTCCCTATGCCTCTGTACTATATATCTAGGGGTGGGTCTATCCCCTTAGGAGCCCCTTTTAGCATATGCTTTATAGCTAAGGTTCTCTCTTTAGGGCCCAGTAAAGTTTAGGTAACTTCTAAACAAATGTAGCTTGCTTTTATCCCTTCTTCTATATAGATCTCTGTCCCTCTTCTACTGTTCTTTCTCTACTAAAAGACTTAAGCCTAAGGCTTAAGTCTATAATATACTCTCCTTCTCCTTCTAGGCCCTATAACACTCCCTTTTAACGTTTATAGTAAGTGCTATAGATAGCAGCTAACTCCCTATCTGCTTTCTCTTTATATTTCCTCTGTTGTTTACTTGTAAAAAAATAGAGGTATAACGTCTATCCTTAGGCGCTTTACTCTAGCTATTTTATTGCTGCACTAATGCACTATTTATTGTTAGTGCAGTGTTATAGAGCTAATATATAAACAAACGTCTGCTCTACCTCCCTTCTAATTGCCTATAGCACCTTAGCGACAGCTGTTAATTACCCTACTAACTAACCTATTAGTTGCGCTATAATAGGTTAATTACGCCCCCCCTCTGCTTAATTATACTCTTCTAGAGTTTATTAACCCCTCTGCCCCTCTCTGCCTTATAGCTCTCTATATATAGCTATTAATTATTTATATGTTATATAGGCGCTAGCTATAATGCTAGTGTTACTAGCGTATAAACTACCTATATCCCTAGATCTCCTTATATTTTAAGTAATTATTGTATAACAATCCCTTTTATTAACTAGGAGGCACTTTCTCTCTTTTGTCCTTATTGCTATTGTAAACAGTTGTTAGATATATACAACCTATTTGTATATAAGGGGTATTGTTAAGGGTGTAAAGCGTAAATAGTTATTATTAGTGCTATTCTTTTAGTGTACAATAAACTAATAGCTAGTAGGTTGCAAATAGTTATTATTATTATTATCCCTTTAGTGTATAATAAACTAGTAACTAGCCCTTAGCTATTTCTAATATAAAAATAAATAATTTCTTTTTTCTCTTCTTTATCTTTTCCTTTCTTCTTTATATCTTATTTTACCTCTATATTATAACTAAATAATTCTATTGTAGTTTCCTAAAATTCCTTACTTTACTATATAGCTACTGCTACTTCTTTTAATATAAAAGGACCTCTTTTTAATATATCTAAATAGAATTTATCTAACTGCTAATAGCTTACTAATTAAAATCGCAAAATGTTATCTTATTAGCCTAAAGTACACTGCCTCTTTACTTATATATAGCTTATTCTCTTACTAACTAGAAGTATATCTAGAACTTTAGTAGTTATATTGCTAGCGCTAGCGCCCTTACTACTTCTACTTCTATAGTGCTATTAGTCCCTTACTACTACTATATCTATAGTTTCCTTATATAAAGGGACTTAAACAACTTAGAGTTATTTAATAGCAATATTCTTAAAGATATTTATATACTATATTATAATAACCTTTATAAGAAGAGCTTATATAACTATTATTCTAGCTAAAGAAGAGAATACTAACTATATATATAGAGGTATAAAGGCTGTATCTAGAATCTAAGCCTCTTTACTAAGTATCTTTACCTATAGCGTTACTTTACTAAAATATAGAAACTTACTAACTAAGGTTTTATAGTTAAGTTTATATTAATTCTCTTTTACTTTAGCTAGTTTACTTACTAAACTATTCTTACCTATAAGTTCTTAAATATATATAATTACTATAATACTGTTCTTAAGAATATACTTACTGCTAATTATATAGAAAAGAAGGTTATACTCTTTTCTTCTCCTTATTATATAACTTAAGCTAATAACTCTTTTATACTTACTCTCTCTTCTTCTATAGTCTATAAAAGCACTATAGCCTTTATTGTTCTAGAGAACAATAAGTTTAACCCTAATAAGTATAAGTATATCTCTATAGATATTAATAATAACTTCTTATTCTCTCTTATACCTATTACTACTACTGCTATTACTATACCCTTATTATTGCCTCTACCTATACTTACACCTTATTATATACTACTAACCTCTACTACTGCTGCTTCCTTACTGCTATATAAAGCTTCTTTACTATTATATATTATTTCTTTACTCTTATAGAATAACCTTAAGGTAATACACTAAGAATATATCTACCTTTAAGTAAAGCTTAAAAGCTTAAACTACTTATAGCGCTAATTACTATTTATATTCCTAAAGTATATAACCTTAATCTAGCTTACTGCCTCTTTAGCTTTCTCTTTCTTTATCTTTCTCTCCCTTAAAACTATACCTTTATGCTTAAGGCGCTAAGCTATTTAAGATATTATATTCTTACTTATACCTACTAAGGTAGAGCCTTAATCTAGAGCGCTAGTTATATTTTTGCCTACTCTAGCCTCTATACCTTCTACTAGCGCTGCTATTCTAGCTTCTACTTCTATACTACTCTAGAGATATTATATAGTTCCTTTAGCTTCTATTCTATAACTGCTTAAAGAGCAATAGAGCGCTTTCTAGGTAGTTATACCTTTACGCTATAAGCACTAATGCCTCCTTACTACTTACTAAGAAATCTCTTTTATTTTATTTTATTTTTTTTTTTATAGTTATATAGGCCTTTATAAAAGAGAGTTTATTTTCTTTTATTTTTAGTTATAGGTAACTAAACTATTATTAAAGTCTATATAAAATTTTACTATACCTTTACTAAGCTTATTATTAAATTAAGCGTTTTTCTACTATAACTTAAATTAATCTAGTGCCTCTATATTAAGAAAGTTTTTTAGTAGTTTCTATATAGGTTAAATAAATTCTACTTACTTAATAAGCACTTAATAGTGTCTCTCTTAGCCTAAAGCGTTTTTAGTAGCTAGAATTTCCTTTACTCTATATTCCTTAAGGGATAGATTAGTATCTATTGCAGTTAGCTTAAGACTAAGCCTTAAGTTAGCTAGCTACTAGAAAAGTAAGAGGTTTATTACTACTTACTTAATAAGGTTAATATAGAAAACTAGGTAAATTTTTAGTAGAATATTTAACTTTATAGTTAAAGGTGTTAATATATCTATAACTATATACTTTACTATAATCTAATTAAGCTTCTAACTTAAGTAGTTTATTTTAATATAATAGAGTGTTAGCTAAACTAAGTTCTCTACCTTATACTATTCTACTAGCTTATAGCTTCTATTTAACTGCTCTTACTGCCTCTACTAAGTAAAGTTAATTATAGCTTAAGTAATATTTATACTCTTCTATAGCTATTTAAAAAACGCTAAAGCCTACCTTTTATATAAAACTTAGAACTTCTCTTTATCTATAAGCTTTTAGATAAGGTCTATATTATACCTATATATTGCTTAGTTTAAACTTATACTAGTTACTAAGGAATTTCTATTGTTAATAGCTAGCTAATATATAGAGAGATATTTAGGCTAGTTAAACTGTAAAAAGGTAACTATAACTTATAGAATTACTTATACTTCTTAATTAACTCTCTTTATTCTACTGTTTATCTATAGGTAATAGAATATAAACAGTAATTATTTAATTCTAATAAGGTAATAAAGAGTAGTTTAAAAGGTACTTAACTAATCTAAACTATAGTTAGAGATAATTTATTTTAGGAACCTATAAAACTACTACTAATAATGCTTAAACTGTTAAGTATATTTCTCTGCCTCTATAGAGGTTATTGCCTTTAACTATATATACTTTAAAAGTTAATTAGTAATAACTATTAAGTAAGAGAGTATAGCTTAGTTTAGCGCTAGTAAATCTATTATAAAATCTATAGAGATCTATAACTAATACCTATTTAGCGCTAGAATAAGTTGTAAGAGGCCTTACTATAACCTCTTACTCTTTTAGCTACTGTAATAGTAGCAGTTTTAAATATACTAAGCAATATCTTAGGACAGCCTATCTTAGTAATAGTTATATATTAATGCCTAAAATATAGTATTTTATCCTAGGTAGCTTAACATTAGCGACTTATATATTCTATATATTAGTATAGTAGTTAATAGCTTATACTTAAGGACCTAAAGGCAGCCTTAATAAACTAGCGCTCTTTATATATTAAGGGTATAGTCTATAATCTATTTTTATATTTTTACCTCTAATAGAAACCTTCTCTTCTCTTTCTAAACTATATTTAACTTTATTAGGTATATTAGGTTTTTTTACACTCTTTAGTTCTATAAGCTCTATAAGTGTTTATTTAGAAATAGTATTGTTCTAGCTAGTACCTATAAAGCTGCAGCTAGTTAACTTTTTAGTGTTACTTTACTAGCTATTTCTACTTTAATATTCTCTATAACCTTCTTCTTCTCTTTATCTCTATAGAGAGTACTAAAGTAGCTAATAGAGAGAGGCTAGAGAACCTAGTCTATCTATAGCGTTACTCTATCTTAATTCTACTCTTATTATAATAATATATTTAGTTACTCTACTTATAGCTCTAGGCAGTATTGTAAGTAGTAGTTAAAGAGAGAGAGAAGCTCTACCTATATAGCTTAACGCTTAAAGATCTCTTATAGAGATATAAAGTATTCTAGATTCTTATAGTCTATAAGGATTATAAAGGGATATATTACTCTCTATAACTTTACTGCTTAAGCTTTAAGGTAAGATATTATTGCTAAAAGTTCCTTATTATAAATAGTATAGTTACATTAAGCTAAAGATAACTTAGCTAAATAGTATACTATAGGCTGCAGCACACTAGCTTTATTATATTAGAATAAACAGCTACTAAGGGCCTCTCTTAAGCAATTAGCCTTTACTACTATATTCTTCTTAGAGTTCTACTAGGCTAAAACTAGGTATAAGGTAAAGGCCTCCTTAAGCCTTATAAATAACCTTTTATATTTCTCTATTTACTAGAATAGAACTTCCTTCTTTATTAAGTTAACTAAAGGCTCTATAATATTTAAGAAATCTAATATAAAGTTATAGTAGAAGTTTATAAATCTAAAGAAGCTTTATACTCTTTACAATTTAGTAGAAGCTTACTACTTCTAAATAGCTATAATCTTCTTTAAATTTAAGTATATCTCTCTTTTTACTATAACTATAAAGCTAAGGTATTTAACTTTAGCTATAGTAAAGTAGTATTTCTTAAGATTTAAGTGTAGCTCTACTAACTGTAACTTTTCTAGAATTCTCTATACCTTATATATATAGTTTTTCCTAGAACCCTTAGTATAAATAAGGACGTTATCTAAATAAGTAGTTATATAATCTTTAAGGGCCTCTTTTAGTGCACTATTAATATATTGTTAAAATATAGCTAGAGCTCTTACTAACCTAAAGGGGTAAACTAGCTATTTAAAGAGGCTAAACTAGGTGTAAAACGCTATAAAGTGCTCCTTACTATCTACTATCTAGATTCTATAGAAAGCTAACTATATATCTAGTTTAGTAAACTAGTATACCTTTAATAATAACTTAAGTATTTTCTTTATTAAGAGAAGTAAGTAATAGTTCTATTCTATAATCTTATTAAGAGCTTAATAATTAATATAGAATTACTATTCTTTACTTAACTTTTTAGCTAAAAAAATAGGTACTACTGCTAAAGAGAAGCTAGCTTAAATCTATTCTTTATCTATTAAGTCTATTACCTACCTTTTAATTTTTAATAAATAGTTCTACAGTATATTATATAGTAAAGCCTATAGCAGCAACAGTAAAGAGCTATTTAGCTGCTGTTTTAGCCTAATATAGTAATCTAGCCCCTCTTTATACAGTAGAAGGCCTTAGGCCTTCTTTTCTTTAAAAAGATTATAAAAGTTCTTTAATTTAAGTAGTAGTATTAGTAGATTAAGGCTTTTTAGGGATATTTATAATAACAATATAAAGGTAATTTCCTAAAGGCTAGTAGTAATAAAATATATAGTAATCTCTTAGCTCTTGCTCTATTTTATTAGAGCGCTATAAACTACTGCTAACACTAGTCTTATTAGGTTCTTAACGTCTTAAGCTTCTACTGCTTAAATTATAAAGCCTTTAGCCTTACCTACTAATAGACTTTAGCTAGTAGCGTTAAGGATAATTCTATTATAGGCTAACTATAGGCTTCTAAAGATATAATCTTAGGTTAAGCCTAAGATTATATAGGCTACTACTAAGAAGACCTAGCTATTAATATTTACCTATAAGTAAACTAAAGAAGCAATTAAGGCGCTTCTCTAGTAGCTATTATAGAACTACTATTTAACCTTTACTACTGTTTACACTATTCTTTTATATAGTAATAGAACCTACTTTAGACTAAAGTATTACACTAAACTCTTACTTATTACAGTAAAGTAGTTATACTTACTATTTATCTATATATTATAGAACAATAGTTAGTTAAAGAGTATAGAGATAAAGAATAGTAATATATCTATTTTCTTAGTTATCTCTCTATATTCTTCTTTTAGCTACTTATTAAGTAGAGGTTATTATATTGTTTATATTACCTTTACCTCTATACTAAGCTTAAAGCTAAGGGTAAGCCTTTTTCTAACTTATTAAAGTTCTTCTTCTATATATTATTTATTACTACTGCCTATATACTAGTTAACTCTAGCTTATATTTTGCTAGTTACTATCTATATTCTTAAATATAGTGTTAAAATAACTTACACTAAAGGCATTACCTCTTTTAGCAGTATTTTTTAAGTTTAGCCTTAAATACTTACTTTACTTATAGAGTATTCTTATTTAGTTATTTTACTCTAGATTTCTTTATACTCTCTTTCTATCTCTATTAGGTTTCTATAGCATTAACTTTAGTTATTTTAGTGTTACTATTCTAAAGCTCTTTAGAGCTAAAGCTATATTTTAGCTAGTACTATTCCTTAATATAATATAACTTAAGGTTTAGCGTAATACTACAGTAGTACTCTACTGCCTAAAGGTAGTTATAATAAAGAATATCTCTCTTTACACTATAATCCCTTATTTCCTTATTAAGCACTATTTATAACTTAGCTAACTTTACGCTATTATTCTAGTTAGCCTCTTTTACTAGTATAATTTTCTCCTTAAAATAAATATAGAATTCTATAAACTACTTATTATTACTCTATTAAAGCTAATTAAGCTTAATTAAAGCCTAGTTTTATTAGTAAGAATCTATAAAGACTAATTCTAAGTAATTAAGGAACCTCTATATATTATATTCCTTTACTTTACCTACCTTATAATAGGCAGCTACTCTTTACTAAACCTTAGGCAATAAGCTTTAGTATAAATAGTACTACTAGTTCTATATTGTGCCTATAAAGGCACTATTAGCTTAGAGCTTTTAGGTAATTACTATTTACTAAGCCTAAAAGCTCTATTTATTTCTATTATAAGGGTTTACTATAGGTAGAGGCTTCTATTTAGGTTCCTTTAGCTACTAGCCTACTATAGCTTAAAGCTGCTTCTCTTTCTATATATAGTCTATTATAAAGCGTTATAGTTCCTTTATTTATAGAGATTAGCTCTTAACTAATTCGTAAAGTGCTGCAATTTCTACTGCTTTCTAGCTAATTTCTACTGTATTTTTCTCTATCTCTCTATAGAGGTTAAAAGAGTGCTTAAGCTAACTAGCTAGGCCTTTATTACTATAACTAAACAATATTGTTCTTACTAGTGTTCTATCTATAGAATAATTATAGTATATAATAGACTAACCTAGTAGCTACTGCTAACTAGCGTTTATAATAAGAACTATAATTATAGAGAGAAAAAGAGAAAGAGAGAAGAAACTAAAAGCCTCTTTATACCTCTATACTATATATTTAGGGGTAGGTCTATCCCCTTAGGAGCCCCTTTTAGTATATACTTTATAGCTAAGGTTCTCTCTCTAGAGCCTAGTGAAGTCTAGGTAACCTCTAGACAAATGCAGCTTACTTCTATCCCTTCTTCTATATAGATCTCTATCTCTCTCCTACTGTCCTCTCTCTACTAAAAGACCCAAGCCTAAGGCTCAAGTCTATAACAATACCTTAGAAATATCTAAACGCTAATTTACTTTTATATTATACTAAAGTCTTTATATATATAATTAATCCTTAAAATACCTTTTATATATATAGCTAAAGTTACCTTTAAGTACAGTAATAAAGAAAGTAAGCTTCTCTTAAAGTGCTATTTTAGTAATATTATATTAGTCTTAAGAGTTACTAAAAGTATTAAATAGAAGACTATAATAAATAAAGTAATAGTTATTAGTGTTAATTTAATCTTAATTAATAAGTTATTTAAGGATTTAGTCTATAATTAAATAGTTAAAGAGAGTCTTAAAGCTAAGTTAAATAACAATAAAGAGCTAGTGCTAATAATAAAGAATAAAGGTATAGCTATTACTAACCTTATAATAAAGGGAATAGCTAATTAGTATAGAAGCTAACTTAAAGAGGCTATAAAGGAGATTTAGCCCTTAAGATAATTATAACTAATTAATCTAAAGGTAAATATATTATATAAGTAAAAAGCTAATAAAATTCTACTAAAAGATAATATTCCCTTAAATAAATCTACACTTAATAAAGACCTTAAGTAGAAATAGAAGAAGTAAAAAGAGGTAAAAGTATACTTAAATAAATTAGAAAAATATACTAAATATATTATAAGAAGATTTAGTAAAAAGCCTTAAGGATTCTAAATAATAAAAGAGTATTTAGATTAAATAGTTAAATAAGTATAAGAATATTTAACAGTAGAAAAAGTTAATATTTTTAAGGAAATTCTCTATAACTAAGAGGTAGTACTAGTGTAGAACTTATTAAAGTATAGAAAGATTAATCCCTTAGTTACACTACCTTAAGTTATCTATACTATTGCTATTGAAAATAATAGGGATTACAGGACTAGATATCTAAGAGGGTAGTGGTCTCTTAGATTTAGCATCTGTAATTGCTCCTAGCAATTATTACGTAGTAGAAGCAGCAGCGGCCTAAATCAAGCTGTAGTGTATAGTACTAGATCACGTAGAGGCAATAGATAACTGTAATAGTGGTATCTTTATATTAAGAGCGCTATAACGAACAAGTTAGTAAGGGTAGAATCTTAAATCTTTCTAGTCCCTTATAGACCTACCGACTATATCAGCAGGCTGTAGTTGCTAGAAGGGGCTTATAGGCTACTTTATAATTTCTGCAAAAAGATTTACTATATAAAAACAAAAAAATTAACTCACAGCTATACAAACGAGACGCTTACGTGCACAATTTAACAAATTCCACTAATAATAAGCAACCCTTATAAGCAACTCTATCTAACAATTATACTATTAAATAGCCCTAATTCTTAGCTTTTAAATAGTATACTTCTTGAATTTCTACTATTGCTAGTTGTAGAGAAAATCGCTGTTAAAGTTAACTATAGGTTAGGCAACTTTGCCTTAGTCGATTCTAGATGTTTCGCATCTAGTAACAGCGATATCTCTACCAAAAATCAACGTAACAAGACCTAGTTAGGGTCACGTGATAGAGCAACTAACAGGCAACTAGCAAGCATAAAAATAGGCTATACAGGGTAGCTTATTTTTAACAATTGCTTATAGAGCTTAGAAAGTAAAGTTAATACTAATATCTATTAGCCTATAAAGAAGACTAGTTAATTTATTAAAAAAGAAGCTTTAGTATAGATTATTAGAAAAGAGCTATAGATCTTATAGGAACTCTTACTTTTTAGTAATAAAGAAGGATAAAGAGATATAGCTAGTGCTGTTTACAACAGCCTATAATAAAATTACAATATAGAATGCCTATATTCTAGAAGGAGTAAAGGCTTTTAGTAAAGAATTTAGAATATATAAGATACTTTTAATTATTAATTTACTATTAAGCTATAACTAAGTGCTGCTTATAGAGAAAAGTAAGAACTTAATAATAATTTTAACAGTAATAGAGCTTCTATAACTTTATATACTTCCTTAAGGAGTAACTAACTTTATTGCTTAATTTATTTAAATAGTAAAGAGAATTCTTTTTAACCTAATTCCTTATACTTATAAGCCTTTTTTAAATAATATTATAGTAAAAGGCTTTACTACTACTTATAATAAAGAGAAAGTGTTACTTAATATATAAAGATATATTATAGAATATTTAATTAATATTAATTAAGTTCTTATTAATATTAAGCTAGCTAGTTATACTATATTTACTGTAAAATTAAAGCTATACTAAAAGACTATAGAGATTATTAGATTTATATATAGCACTAATAAAAAGAAACCTTTAGAAGTAAAGGTAATAAAGATTCTAGAGTAAATAGAGTATAAAAATATCTTTAAGGTTAAATTCTTTCTTAAGTATTGAAAATAATAGGGATTACAGGACTAGATAGAAGAGGGTAGTGGTCTCTTATATTCAGCACCTGTAATTGCTCCTAGCAATTATCACGTAGTGGAAGCAGCAGCGGCCTAAATCAAGCTGTAGTGTATAGTATAGATTACGTAGAGGCAGTAGATAACTATAATAATAGTGGTATCTTATATTGAGAGCGCTGTAACGAACAAGTTGGTAAGGGTAGGATCTTGAATCTTTCTAGTCCCTTATAGACCCTCCAACTATATCGGCGGGCTATAGTCGCTAGAAGGGGCTTATAGGCTACTTTATAATTTCCGCAAAAAGATTTACTATATAAAAACAAAAAAATCGACTCACGGCTATACAAACGAGATGCTTACGTGCACAATTTAACAAATTCCACTAATAACAAGCAACCCTTATAAGCAACTCTATCCAACAATTATACTATTAGATAGCCCTAATTCTTAGCTTTTAAATAGTATACTTCTTAAATTTCTACCATTGCTAGTTATAGAGAAAATCGCAGTTAAAGTTAACTATAGGTTAGGCAACTTTGCCTTAGTCGATTCTAGATGTTTCGCATCTAGTAACAGCGATATCTCTACTAAAAATCAACGTAACAAGACCTAATGAGGGTCACGTGATAGAGCAACTAGTAGGCATAAAAATAGGCTATACAGGGTAGCTTATTTTTAACATTAAGCTTATAGACTATTATTATATTTAAGTATAGTATTACTCTATAAAAGCTAAGCCTTTTATAATCTTACTTAAAAAAAGTGCTAAATAAACTTAAGAAGTAAACTAAAAGAACGCTATAAAGGTTCTTAAGTATATAATAATAACTACACTAGTTCTTATAATAATTAATCTTAGTTTAAGCGCTAAAGAAATTATATTAATAATTAATATAAGCTTAAAAGAATAAAGAGTAGTTTTAATGTAAATTGTTAATAGGCAATAATACTCTATATAATATAAAAGTAGATATTAAAGCAATTTAGAAATTAAGTATAATAGAATAAAGTAAAAATATAGAGCTATTATTTATATATTAAGAAAGCTATAAATTTATCTCTATAGAGTTCCTTTTACTCTAAAGACTAATTCTTAGGTACTTATATATTAGCTTAATAGCGCTATTAATAACGTTCTTAGCACACTTATTATATAATAGATTAGCTATATTATACTGTTTAATTTTATAGCTAGGTATATTCTAGGAGAAAAGAATAAAATAGCTAATGCTTTATTACGTAAAGAAAGTAGACCTTTTAATGTATTAAATTAAGTAGCTAAAGGGAATATTAAAGATTTTATTAACTTATAGCTTAACGTTAATAAGATTTAGCTATATAATAGAGTATACTATACTCCTAGAACTTAATAAATTATAGATTTCCTTTTAATATTATAAAAACTATTTAATTTAAATAAGAGTAAGTATAAGCAACTTTATATAAGTGCTAAGTAATACTTCTTAGATAAAGGCCTATTATAGAAGAGACTAACTAGTATAATAAAGGGTTCTACCTTAGTTATTAAAGACCTAATATAATAGAAGAAAATTATTAAGGCTTTATATAAGTAAATAGATTATAAAGGTATAGAAGTTATATTTTAAGTAGCTAGAATTAAATACTTTTAAAAAGAGCTCTAAAATATAGTTTAAGTAAAAATTTTCTATAGTAAGGTATACTAAAAGTTTACTCCTTAGAGGCCTAAAGAATTATTAATACTAATAGCTTTAAGCAACCTAATAAGTAAGATATATATTAATACCTAATATATACTACTTAATTATGGTTTTAAGTACCTTCTAGAAGCAAAATGTAACCTTACTAAATAGGTAGAAGCATACTTTATACAGTATACTAATATTGTAGCTATTTAGAAATTCCTAATAAAGCTAATTATATAATTTAAAGTCTTTCTATTTCTAGTTTTTAATAAAGAACTAGAAATATATAGAAATCTTAAAAAAGTAGTTAAAGCTATTAGAATTAAAGGGATTAAGACATTAGTGTATAATTTAAAAGCTAATTTACCTATTAAAGCTAGTTATTAAACGCTTATATTTACTCTTTTAAAGATAGAAGGTTTTAATAGAAAGTAGTTTAAATTGCTAAATAAGGCACTATTAGTGGACTATATAGCTGTATAAGCATTATATAGTAAATCTACTTTTTACTTAATTTACAGTTAGAAGCCTATTCTTCCTTTAGAAGTTAAATTTCCTACTTAAAGGTTAATTAATTAGTTAAAAGTTATAATAATGCAGAATCTCTTTAAAGCAAGAGTTAGAATGCTAGAATAAAAGAAAGTAAATATTTAGAAGGCTTGCTGTTACGGTAGGTTCCGACGTGGGTTTGTCGGAAGTGACGATAGATTGTTAGATTCGATAGGTTATACAATAATTCGTAAGAGGAGTTGTAAGAGCTTCTGTAAAGAGCATCTAGTAATAGTGTTCTAGTGAATAATAGTTAATTGTTTAATCTAACTACCTAAGCGTTACTTCTAACTACTTATATATAATGACAGTTATATACACTAGTAACCTATAGGTCTATAGAATTATCCTATAATAAGTGCTGCCTCTACAAAAAAGATTAGCTATTCTAGCTATTCTAAAAAATTAATTGTTAGTTGTTAGAAGGCGTATTAGATTAAACTAAATAACTTATTAATCTAGCTGCTATAAAAGGCGTAGAAAGGTAGTTATTGTTTTATTACGTAAGTATATATTGTTGTTATTATAGTGCAATCTACAGCGTAGGTTGCTATATTTATGTATTTTCTCTATATACTTATAATACCTAAATTACACTTATAATCTAGTAACTATTAAATCTATATATTAAATTAACGGATTTCCTTAAACCTAATAGAGCGTTAAAGCTTATTCTATAACCTATATATAAGTAAAGTTTCATAAAATTATTCTAAACAATATTAAATCCTATAAATTAATCTTATATAATAAAGCTAATTTATTAAATCTATATAGTATATTCCTTATATAAGATTGTTCTATATAGTGTTAAAAGCATTAAAAATTAATCTATATTAAAGCTAATTTTCTATTAGATCTCTCTAGTGTATTTTTCTATATATATACAGCTTATTTTAATCCTAAAGCATTATTAATAGCAGTAAATTATTAGTTAATTATAGTAAGCTATTAGTTCTCTCTAGAAAGTAAAGCTAGTAGACGCTTCTAGTAGCTTTAGGGAGAGTTTTACCTAAAAGGCGCTAGTTTTACGCTTAGTAGGTGTTTTTACTAGTTTACTTATAGCTAGCCTCTTAGTTAGCGTTTTTACCTTAGTTAGTGTTAGCTTTACTATAGAAGGTATCTTTTATAGAATTAATAAAGAGAAATACATTAAAGATAGGTTAATTAATATAAACTAAGCACTTTTTCTACATTAAATAGTGCTAAATTTATTACTAAAGAGGCTTTATATAGCAATAGGCTAGTTAGCTAAGCGTTCTAAGAAGCCTATATAAATATAGTTAATTTTATATTATAAGCATCTATTTTCTACCTATAGTATATTAATATTGCTAGTAACCTTTAGTAAGGTTTTATTTTTATTAATAACGTTATTAATACCTTTATTAAATTAACTTATACTATTTAGTTAGTTATATATACTATAAATAGTAGTTTATAATTTATTAAACTACTTATTAAATAGACCTCCTTTAGCCTCTATTTTAACCTAGTTAATCTTTTTATTTAACTTATTAATTTTAGCAATATAGAGGTTAAGTTGCTTTTATACAGCATTACTACCTATAGAAGTGTCCTTAAGGTAGGCTTTAATTATTTCTTTAGCGTTAAATTTATACTTCTTCTAAAGGAGACTATTACGCTAGCTCTAGAATTACACCTTAGCTAATAGAATAAAGAGTAAGTCTATATAGCTAATACTAGCTAAGGCACCTATAATAGTGCTATTAATTCTACTAAATTTATTAAAGAAGTAAATAGTAACTAACACTACCTATAATAGTAAACTAGTAAATAAATCTATAGTAATAGTTTTCTTACCTCTTTTTACTATATTACTACTGTAGTATATAGTAGCTGCTGCTTTTATCTATATTTTACCTCTTCTAGCTACTTTAGCGTTACTTATAGATGCTTTAGCATCCTTGCCTTTATACTGCTAGTTTTAGCGCTTTACTTTATAGTTATTATAAATTCTAAAGATATATATTACTATATTCTACTAGAGTAAGTAATATATATTGTCTTTAGAGACCTTAATGCTAGTTTTATCTATTATACTGCCTTTTAAAGTAAATTTATAGGTATAAGTGTAAATAGTATTTTCTATATTCTATACCTTCTCTTTAGCTTTATTAATATAGTAATACTAACTGTAGTCTTCTATTATAGGCCTTACATTAGTAATATTAATATTATCTTTAATTTCTATAGAAATAGTGCTAAAGATAAACTTATTAACTTTTAGGGTACCTTTAGCACTTCTAGGCCTACTAAAAGTACTATATAGGCAGTAGAAGTTAAGTAATATAAGATAAGTTTTAATATTATTTAGTTCTATAGCTACTATATTACCTTTATAGTTATATTTTTACTCCTTAAACTTAAAACCTTAACTTTTAGCGTTAAAACTATTGTTATAATTAATATATATATTAGAAGCAATATATTCTTCTTTAGGTTTAAATAGTAGTAGCATTATAGCTTAAGTGTAGTTACTATTATTATTCTCTTCTTAGAATAAAGTATTTAGGTTTACTAGAATTAATAACTTTAAACTACTAAAAGAAAAGGATAATAGTAGTAGATTTTCTATAAAAGGAATAGAAAGGGTTAGAAGTAGCTTTATAAATACTAATTAGTTCTATAGGCTATAGAAATTTACTCTATAGGCAGTCTATTGCCCTTAGTGTAGTATTCTAGTGTTTAACTATTAAAAGTAGCTAAATAATAGCCTAAAGGAATAGAAAGAGCAGTAGCTATAATAGTATTAATAAATTTATAAAGACTTTATAATATATAAAGGTATAAGGAAAAGGTTATACAGTAGAAAGTATAAAAATTCGCAAAAGTAAAAGTAAATTTATAGGGAAAAGTAAGTTAAAATAATAGTATATAGATTTATAGGTGTTTTCTTCTTAACCTTCTATAATTCTATAATATAGGTTAATTTTAATAGTTCTAATAATAAATAAGGAAATAAAGAAAAAGATACTAAGAGATTTAAACAATCTATTATATAATAAAGGAAATTAAAACTTATAAAGAAAAGAGTTAGTAGTAGGCTTCTACTAGCTAATTTAGGGCTTTTTAGTAAGCTATATTACTCTTTTAATAATACTAATATTCTTTTTCTTAATTTATAGAGTGTTTCTATAAATATTTATTTATAATTTTAGAAGTATTAACTTTAAGCTTATCTTTAGCAATTTATTAGTTGTCTTTAGCAAAGAACTCTTTCTATTATATAAGGAATTCTAAATATAGCTTACTTAACCTACTGTAGAAACATTAGATTTAATAGGTATAAATTTACTTAATTTCCTAATAGTTCTCTATACTAAACCTTTCTATTGTAATTAGCAGTAGTAGTTACTTTTTCTAGTTAAAAGAGTCTTTACTCTATTTTAGCTTCTAAAGGTAAGCTACTAATACTACTAAATATATATATAAATCCAGTAGGAAATCTAGATAAAACAATAATAAGCTTACTTTTATAAAAACCTTATATAGCTTTACTTATTAAGGAGACTATTTCTTTTTTAGCTTTCCTAAAAGTATATATCCTTAGTGTAATTATAGGTAAACTATATTCCTTACTTTAATGTTAATAGGTTTATACTAAGTGTTATATTTAATCTTGCTTAAGGTATTTACTATACTAATAGCTATTTCTGCCTCTTACTAGTATAGCTTCTAAAGTATAGCTATATTACTTATATTTATTCTATTACTAGGAATATTATCTAATTAGATTAGATTAACAACAGTAGCTAGCTAGAAACTATATATAAGTTTATTAGATAAAATCTCTATATTAGCTGCTACTATATTATTAAGTTAGTGCTATAGTGCTAGAAGTATTGCAGTCTATAGTGTATCTAGATTTATAACTATATAGTATTAAACAGTAACAATAACTGTTTAATTCTTCTATTTAGCTATTCTATTTATCTATAGGTAGTAAGCTATAGCTATAAGCAATTTACTTCTAATTTAGGTAAATATACTTCTTTTGTTACAGGATAATCCTACGGGCCTGCAGGTCACTAGTGCACGTAACCGCAATTATGTATAAGTAGTTAGAAGTAACGCTTAGGTAGTTAGATTAAACAATTAACAATTATTTACTAAAACATTATTATTAAATGCTCCTTATAGAAGCTCTAACAACTTCTCTTACAAATTATTATATAACCTATTAAATCTAACAACCTATTGTTACTTTTAATAAACCTACATTAAATTCTACTGTAATAAGTAGTAGTAATTACTTTTAATTGTTGCTAACTCTTCTTAAGCTTAAAAAGCTAAAATTATAATATTTAAGATAAAGTAACTTTAAAAGAAACTTAGTAGAAAAAATTATATTTCTTTTACTAATAAAGAACTTAAAACTATATACTAATTCTATAAATTTTACTGCTAAAATCTAGATTTTTAGATTTAAAAAAGGGATTTTATACCTTAAGAAAAAAGAAGCTTACTACTTTATTTTACTTACTATAAATTTATTAATAAATAGCTTAAATTATATAACTAACTTAAGCTAGTAAAACTACTTTCTTACTAGAATACTATTAATACTTCTATAGTATAGTAGGTATAAAGGTAGGTTAATAGAATTATTAATAAGGCTAAATCTACTAAACTCTTTATAGATTTATTAACAGTAATACTAAAAGGAAAAGCTAAAGCTAGATTATCTAGATCTAATAGCTTAAGAGGCACTATCTATAAAGCTAATGCTAGTTCTACCTAAGATATTAAAGGAAAGTAAGTATAGAGATCTAGATTTATACTACTTACTAAAGACCTAAATCTATTAGATATACTTTAAACTACTAAAAAGAACTTACTAATTAAAGAACTAGCTAAAATCTTTCTGCTTTTATAGACTTACTAAAGGTTTTATACCTTTAAGCTAAAGTATAAAGTAAAAGAAGTAATAAAACTACTTAGAAAAAAGAACCCTTTACTAGAATAGCTTATAGGTTTTTCTATAGAAATTAGTAAGTAAATTACTAAAATTAAAGAAGAATTAATTAATAAAATTAGTAAATTATAAAGAGAATTAAATAATAAAATTACTGCTTTTTAGGTAAAGTAATAATACTTAGCCTAGAAAATAAAGACTATACTTAAGCCTTAAGATAAATATAATAAGTAATACTATACCTAATAAGGCTTTTAGCCTAAGAATTATAGGTAAAGAGCTTTTAATTCTTATTTACCTCTAAAAGATAACTAGAACTAAAAGTAAGGTTAAAAGCATCCTTTAGGTAAAGGAAACTATATAATATAGAGATACCTTAAACACTTTAGTACTTTTCTAAAAGAATAAAAGCTACTATAATTTCTAAAGAATCTATTAAAGTAATACTTTAATAGTAAAGCTAAAAAAAGCTAAGATACTAAAAAAGGCTAGAATTAAGCATTTAGTAACTTTAAATATTAATATATAAATTAATAGGCACTATACTATATTAGAAACAATAATCTCTAGCTAAATTTAGCAGATAAAAGGCTAAATCTATATTAGAAGTAGAATAACTAAGGCAATATATAGTTTTAAACCCCTAAGGAATAAATAGATTCTATATAGAAAATTACTAATATTAGTTACTTTAAACTCTTTAATAATAGAAATATCTATAAGCTAATTTTATATAAAGAAAAGTACACTGTTTTCTATAATATAGAGCTATAAATTTAAGCTATTAAAGACTACTATAGCTATAGTATAATTAATGCTTAAGAAGCTATTTACATTAAGCTCTAAACTCTCTTTAAAGGGAATATATTAATATAGTATAAGTAGCATCTAAATTACTATAAAAAAATAGCTATTTTTAGTAGTTTAAACTCTATTTATACTGCTATCTATAAAGAATTTAGTATATAGATCTAGAATACAATAATATAGCTAGATTTAGCTAAGTTTATAGAGTAAAATATAATTAAAGAAAAATTATTTAGGGAATTTATCTCTAGAGTATTCTAATATATCTATATAAATAGTAAAACTACTAATCTTTAGCTTCTTTTAAGACTTTATTATAAGCTATATTTAGAATTACAATAGCTATACTTAATTTTAACAGTAAAAGACCTAAGATCTATATATATTACTATAGTAAATAATAAGGTTAAGAATTTATAAGAATGCCTAAAGGATCTAGAAAAATAATAAAAATTAAAAAACTATAAGAAAAGTATTAATACTTACTACACTTAAAGTAAATTTAATAGTAAGAACTTTAAAAACAATAAAGTAGTTTAAGGTAACTAAACTAACTAGAATAAAAGCAATAGTTAATTTTAGTTTTAACCTTTATTCTATAAAAATTACTAGAATAATTATTCTTAATACCTACTATAAAACTAAGGAAATTAGCTGCTAAAAGAGCAGTAGCTTTAGCTTTAGTAAAGCTAAGATTTAAAGGCTAGCTAGAATTATTAGCTAAAGCTATAGTATTTTTAGTAGCTTTAACGTTTCTAATAATAAAGCTTACTATAGAATAATAAGGAATATACTTATATAATAACGTTTAAAGATAAATCTAACTAAAAAGACTATAAGAAGTATCTTAAAAGCTATAAATACTAGTTAATAGAAGAAGGTAAAATAGTTAATACTAATAAGTTATTAACTAGCCTAGAATCTAACTTTATTAAAACCTATTTTACTAAAAGTAAAGAAAAGTAAAAGAAAAAGGTTTAAATAAAGGTAAACTAAAAGGATTTATAGAGGATCTAGATAGAGTAAGTAGTTAAAGCAGTTATAAAGCTATAAATTATTAAATCTAGTATTTTAAAGTTAAATTCCTTTCTAAAGATTTCTATTTATCTCTATAATAAAGAACTATTATATTAGATCTACCTAAATACTAGAATCTCTTTAGTGCTAGTTAATAAAGTATAGTTAACTTAGTTTAGTTAAAATATAAAATAGATAAAGATAGAGCTAAAACTAGTTACTAAAGTGCAGTTATCCTTCTATATCTCTAAGATAGCTATATTTAACTTCTATATCCCTAGATCTATATATAGTATATCTATAACTAGCTATTTTATAGTTATAGCTAACGTAATAAGTAACTTAAGACTAAAGCTCTTTCTAGGTTTAACCTTCCTCTATAATTATAGTGTAAAAATTAATTTTATCTGCTTTAAGGCTACTATTAGGTCTATTTATAATATAGTTATAGAAATAGGTATCTTCTAACTAATTTTAAAGATTCTATATTAAAGCGTAATTATTATAGACTCAAGCCTTAGGCTCGGGTCTTTTAGTAGAGGGAGGACAGCAGGAGAGAGATAGAGATCTATATAGGTAAAGGGATAGAAGCAAGCTGCATTTGTCTAGAGGTTACTTAAACTTTACTAGGCGCTAGAGAGAGAACCTTAGCTATAAAGTATATACTAAAAGGGGCTCCTAAGGGAATAAACCTACCTCTAAATATATAGTATAAGAGTATAGAGAGGCTTCTAGTTTTTTCTCTCTTTCTCCTTTTCTCTCTATAATTATAGTTCTTATTATAAACACTAGTTAGCAGCAGCTACTAGGTTAGTCTATTATATACTATAATTATTCTATAGATAGAACACTAGTAAGAATAATGTTGTTTAGTTATAGCAATAAAGGCCTAGCTAGTTAGCTTAAGCGCTCTTTTAACCTCTATAGAGAGGTAGAGGAAAATATAGTAGAAATTAGCTAAAAAGCAGTAGAAATTGCAGCACTTTATAAATTAGTTAAGAGCTAATCTTTATAGATAAAGGAACTATAACGCTTTATAATAAACTATATATAGAAAGAAGAGCAGCTTTAAGCTGCAGTAAGCTAGCAGCTAGAGAAACCTAAATAGAAGCCTCTATCTATAGTAAACCCTTATAATAGAAATAAATAGAGCTTTTAGGCCTAGTAAATAGCAATTACCTAAAAGCTCTAGGCTAATAGCGCCTTTATAGGCACAATATAGAACTAGTAGTACTATCTATACTAAAGCTTATTGCTTAAGGTTTAGTAAAGAGTAGCTGCCTATTATAAGGTAGGTAAAGTAAAGGAATATAATATATAGAGGTTCCTTAATTACTTAGAATTAGTCTTTATAGATTCTTATTAATAGAACTAAGCTTTAATTAAGCTTAATTAGCTTTAATAGAGTAATAATAAGCAGTTTATAAAGTTTTATATTTATTTTAAGGAGAAAATTACGCTAGTAAAAGGGGCTAACTAGAATAATAGCGTAAAGTTAGCTAAGTTATAAATAGCACTTAATAAGGAAATAAGGGATTACAGTATAAAGAGAGATATTCCTTATTATAACTACCTTTAGGCAGTAAAGCGCTACTGCAGTATTATATTAAACCTTAAGTTATATTGCATTAAGGAATAACACTAGCTAAAATACAGCTTTAGCTCTAAAGGGCCCTAGAATAGTAACACTAAGATAACTAAAGTTAACGCTATAGAAACTTAATAAAGATAGAAAAGAGGTATAAAGAAATCTAGAGTAAAACAATTAAATAAGGATACTTTATAAGTAAAGTAGGTATTTAAGGCTAAACTTAAAAAACACTGCTAAAAGAGGTAATACCTTTAGTGTAAGTTATTCTAATACTATATTTAAGGATATAAATAGTAACTAGTAGAATATAAGCTAGAGTTAACTAGTGTATAAGCAGTAGTAATAGATAATATATAGAAGAAGAACTTTAATAAGTTAGAAAAAGGCTTACCCTTAGCTTTAAGCTTAATATAGAGGTAAAGGTAATATAAATAATATAATAACCTTTACTTAATAAGTAGCTAAAAGAAGAATATAGAGAGATAACTAAAAAAATAGATATATTACTATTCTTTATCTCTATACTCTTTAACTAACTATTGTTCTATAATATATAAATAAATAGTAAGTGTAACTACTTTACTATAATAAGTAAGAGTTTAGTGTAATACCTTAGCCTAAAGTAGGTTCTATTGCTATATAAAAGAATAGTATAGATAGCAGTAAAGGTTAAACAGTAGTTCTATAATAGCTACTAAAGAAGCGCCTTAATTGCTTCTTTAGTTTACTTATAAGTAGATATTAATAGCTAGGTCTTTCTAGTAGTAGCCTATATAATCCTAGGCTTAACCTAAGATTATATCTTTAAGAGCCTATAATTAGCCTATAATAGAATTATTCTTAACGCTACTAGCTAAAGCCTATTAGTAGGTAAGGCTAAGGGCTTTATAATTTAAGCAGTAAAAGCTTAAAACGTTAAGGACTTAATAAAACTAATATTAGTAGTAGTTTATAGCGCTCTAATAAAATAGAGTAAGAGCTAAGAGGTTGCTATACATTTTATTGCTATAAGCCTTTAGGAAATTACCTCTATATTGTTAACGTAAATATCCCTAAAAGGCTTTAATCTACTAACGCTACTACTTAAATTAAAGGACTTTTATAATCTTTTTAAAGAAAAGAAGGCCTAGGGCCTTCTACTATATAAAGAGAGGCTAGATTACTATATTAAGCTAAAACAGCAGCTAGATAGCTCCTTACTATTACTGCTATAGGCCCTACTATATAATATACTATAGAACTATTTATTAGAAATTAGAAAGTAAGTAATAAACCTAATAGATAAAGGATAGATTTAAGCTAGCTTCTCTTTAGCAGTAGTACCTATCCTTTTAGCTAAAAAGCTAAGTAAAGAATAGTAATTCTATATTAATTATTAAGCTCTTAATAAGATTATAGAATAGAACTATTACCTATTTCCCTTAATAAAGAAAACACTTAAGTTATTATTAAAGGTATATTAGTTTACTAAACTAAATATATAGTTAGCCTTCTATAGAATCTAAATAGTAAATAGTAAGGAGCACCTTACAGCGTTCTATACCTAGTTTAGCCTCTTTAAATAGCTAGTTTACCCCTTTAGGTTAGTAGAAGCTTTAGCTACATTTTAATAATATATTAATAGTGCACTAGAAGAGGCCCTTAGAGATTATATAACTACTTATCTAAATAATATCCTTATTTACACTAAGGGTTCTAGGAAAAACTATATATATAAGGTATAGAGAATTCTAGAAAAGTTGCAGTTAGTAGAGCTACACTTAGATCTTAAGAAATACTACTTTACTATAACTAAAGTTAAATACCTTAGCTTTATAGTTATAGTAGAAAGGGAGATACACTTAAATCTAGAGAAAATTGCAGCTATTTAGAAGTAGTAAGCTTCTACTAAATTATAAAAGGTATAAAGCTTCCTTAGATTTATAAACTTCTACTATAACTTTATATTAAATTTCTTAGATATTATAGAGCCTTTAGTTAACTTAATAAAGAAAGGAGTTCTATTTTAGTAAATAAAGAAATATAAGAGGTTATTTATAAGGCTTAAGGAGGCCTTTACCTTATACCTAGTCTTAGCTTAGTAGAACCTTAAGAAGAATATAGTAGTAGAGGTTAATTGCTTAAGAGAGGCTCTTAGTAGCTATTTATCTTAATATAATAAAGCTAGTGTACTGCAGCCTATAGTATACTATTTAGCTAGGTTATCTTTAGCTTAATGTAACTATACAATTTATAATAAGAAACTCTTAGCAATAATATCTTACCTTAAAGCCTAAGCAGTAAAGTTATAAGGAGTAGTATATCTCTTTATAATCCTTATAGATTATAAGAATCTAGAATACTTTATATCTCTATAAAAGATCTTTAAGCGTTAGGCTAAGTAGGTAGAGCTTCTCTTTCTCTTTAACTACTACCTATAATACTGCTTAAGGCTATAAGTAGAGCAACTAAATATATTATTATAATAAGAGTAGAATTAAGATAGAGTAACGCTATAGATAAGCTAGGTTCTTTAGCCTCTCTTTATTAACTGCCTTAGCACTCTCTATAGAGATAAAGAGAAGGAGAAGGTTATAGAGAATATTAAGGTAGAAATAGCTAGTAAAGTAACGCTAGAAAGTTAACTAGCTATAGCTTTATAGGTACTAGCTAGAATAATACTATTTCTAGATAAATACTTATAGAGCTTATAGAACTAAAGAGTGCAAGAAGACCTAATATACCTAATAAGGTTAAATACAGTTTAAAAGAGGGAAAGAAGGTTTCTATTAAAGGTAAAAATATAAGAATAGATTATAAACTATACCCTTAATATATAAAGAGCGCTAGTTTACTAGAGCTGCCTTTAGGTCCTTAAGTATAAGCTATTAACTACTATATTAATATATAGAATATATAAGTTGCTAATATTAGGCTACCTAGGATAGAATACTATATTTTAGGCATTAATATATAACTATTACTAGAATAGGCTGTCCTAAGATATTGCTTAATATATTTAAAACTACTACTATTATAGTAGCTAGAAGAGTAGAAGGTTATAGTAAGGCCTTTTGCAATCTATTTTAGCGCTAAATAGGTATTAGTTATAGATCTCTATAGATTTTATAATAGATTTACTAGCGCTAAACTAGGCTATATTCTCTTACTTAATAGTTATTACTAATTAACTTTTAAAGTATATATAGTTAAAGGTAATAACCTCTATAGAGATAGAGGAATATACCTAGTAGTTTAAGTATTATTAGTAGTAGTTTTATAGGTTCTTAAAATAAATTATCTCTAACTATAGTTTAAATTAGTTAAGTACCTTTTAAACTACCTTCTATTGCCTTATTAGAATTAAATAATTACTATTTATATTTTATTACCTATAAATAAATAGTAAAATAAAGAGAGTTAATTAGAAAGTATAAGTAATTCTATAGATTATAGTTGCTTTTTTGCAGTTTAACTAGCTTAAATATCTCCCTATATATTAGCTAGCTATTAACAATAGAAATTCCTTAGTAACTAATATAAGTTTAAACTAAGTAATATATAGGTATAATATAGACCTTATCTAAAAGCTTATAGATAAAGGGAAGTTCTAAGTTTTATATAAGAGATAAGCTTTAGCGTTCCTTAAATAGCTATAGAAAAGCATAAATATTGCTTAAGCTATAATTAACTTTACCTAGTAGAGGCAGTAAAAGCAGTTAAATAGAAGCTATAAGCTAGTAGAATAGTATAAGGTAAAGAACTTAGTTTAGCTAACACTTTATTATATTAAAATAAACTACTTAAGTTAGAAGCTTAATTAGGTTATAGTAAAGTATATAGTTATAGATATACTAACACCTTTAACTATAAAGTTAGATATTTTACTAGAAATTTACTTAGTCTTCTATATTAACCTTATTAAGTAAGTAGTAATAAACCTTTTACCTTTCTAGTAGCTAGTAGACTTAAGGCCTAGTCTTAAGCTAACTACAATAGATATTAACCTATCCCTTAAGGAATATAGAGTAAAGAAAATTCTAGCTACTAAAAACACCTTAAGCTAAAGAAGATACTATTAAGTGCTTATTAAGTAGGTAGAATTTATTTAGCCTATATAGAAACTACTAAAAAACTTTCTTAATATAGAGACACTAAATTAATTTAAGTTATAGTAAAAAGACCCTTAATTTAATAATAGGCCTAGTAAAAGTATAGTAAAATTTTATATAGACTTTAATAATAATTTAGTTACCTCTAACTAAAAACAAAAGAAAATAAACTCTCTCTTATAGAGGCCTATATAATTATAAAAAAAAAATAAAAAATAAAACAAAAGAAATTTCTTAGTAAGTAGTAAAGAGGCATTAGTACTTATAGTATAGAGGTATAACTACCTAAAAGGCACTTTATTACTCTCTAAGTAGTTATAGAATAGAAGCTAAAGGAACTATATAGTGTCCCTAGAGTAGTATAAAAGCTAAAGCTAGAATAGTAGCGCTAGCAAAAGGTATAGAGGCTAAGGTAGGTAAGAATATAACTAGCGCTCTAGATTAAGGCCTTACTCTAGTAGGTATAGGCAAGAATATAACGTTTTAAATAGCTTAGTGCTTTAGGCGTAAAGGTATAGTCTTAAGGGAGAGAAAGATAGAGAAGAAAAAGGCTAAAGGGGCAGTAAGCTAGATTAAGGTTGTACACTCTAGGAATATAAATAGTAATTAGCGCTATAAGTAGTTTAAGCTTTTAAGCTCTACCTAAAGGTAGATATATTTCTAGTATATTACCTTAAGGTTATTCTATAAAAGTAAAGGGATAATATATAGTAGTAAAGAAGCCTTATATAGCAGTAAAGAGGCAGTAGTAGTAAAGGTTAGCAGTATACAATAAGGTGTAAGTATAGGCAGAAGCAATAATAAAGGTATAGTAATAGCAGCAGTAGTAGTAAGTGTAAAAGAGAATAAGAAGTTATTATTAATATCTATAAAGATATACTTATACTTATTAGGGTTAAACTTATTGTTCTTTAGAACAATAAAGGCTATAGTGCTTTTATAGATTATAGAAGAAGAGAGAGTAAGTATAGAAAAGCTACTAGCTTAAGTTATATAATAAGAAGAAGAAAAGAGTATAACCTTCTTTTCTATATAATTAGCAGTAAGTATATTCTTAAGAACAATATTATAGTAATTATATATATTTAAGAACTTATAGGTAAAAATAGTTTAGTAGGTAAACTAGCTAGAGTAAAAGAGAATTAATGTAGACTTAACTATAAAACCTTAGTTAGTAAGTTTCTATATTCTAGTAAAGTAATACTATAGGTAAGAATGCTTAGTAAAGAAGCTTAGATTCTAGATATAGCCTCTATACCTCTATATATATAGTTAGTATTCTCTCCCTTAGCTAAAACAATAGTTATATAAGCTCTTCTTATAAAGGTTATTACAATATAGTATATAAATATCTTTAAGAATATTACTGTTAAATAGCTCTAAATTGTTTAAGTCCCTTTATATAAAGAAACTATAGATATAGCAGCAATAAGGAACTATTAGCGCTATAGAAGTAGGGGCAGTAGAGGCACTAGCGCTAGTAATATAGCTATTAAAGTTCTAAATGTATTCTAGGTTAGTAAAGAAATAAGCTATATATAAACAAAGAGGCAGCATACTCTAGGCTAATAGAACAATATTTTATAGTTTTAATTAGCTAGCTACTTACAGTTAGATAAATTCTATTTAAAGGCAATAGAAAAGAGTTCTTTTATATTAAAAGAAGCAGCAGCAGCTATATAGTGTAAGAGGGAATTTTAGGAAGTAACAATAAAATTATTTATTTATAATATAAAGGTAAGATATAATATAAAGAAGAAAGAAAAAGGTAAGAAAGAGAGAAAAGGAATTATTTATTTTTATATTAAAAACAGCTAAGAGCTAGCTACTAGTTTATTGTATGTAAAAGGGATAATAACAACAATAACTATTTGCGCTCTACTAGCTGTTAGTTTATTATGCGCTAAGAGTATAACACTAACAACAACTGTTTGCGCTTTACACCCTTAACAATACCCCTTATATATAGATAAGTTATATACAACTAACAACTGTTTATAACAACAATAAGAACAAAAGAGAAAGAGTGCCTTCTAGTTAATAAAAGAGATTATTATATAATAATTGCTTTAAACGTAAGAAGACCTAAGGATATAAGCAGTTTATACGCTAGTAACACTAGCATTACAGCTAGCGTCTATATAATAGGCAGATAATTAATAGCTATATATAAAGGGCTGTAAGGCAAAGGGGGGTAGAGAGTTAATAGACCCTAGGAGGGTATAATTAAGGGGGGGGGCGTAATTAACCTAGTATAGCGCAACTAATAGGTTAGTTAATAGGGTAATTAACAGCTGTTACTAGAGTGCTATAGGCAATTAGAGAGAAGGGAGGTAGAGCAGACGTCTGTTTATATATTAGCCCTATAACACTGCGTTAACAATAAATAGTGCGTTAGTGCAGCAATAGAACAGCTAGAGCGAAGCGCCTAGGGGCAGACGTTATACCTCTATTTTTTTTTTTATAAATAGATAATAGAGGAAATATAAAGAGGGAGTAAATAGAGAGTTAGCTGCTATCTATAGTACCTACTATAGACAACAAAAGGGATTATTATAGGGCCTAGAAGGAGAAGGAGGGTATATTATAGACTTAAGCCTTAAGCTTAAGTCTTTTAGTAGAGAGAGAACAGCAGGAGAGGGATAGAGATCTATATAGATAAAGGGATAGAAGTAAGCTGCATTTATCTAGGAGTTACCTAGACTTTACTAGGCGCTAGAGAGAGGACCTTAGCTATAAAGCATATACTAAAAGGGGCTCCTAAGGGGATAGACCTACCCCTAAATATATAGCACAAGGGTATAGGGAGGCTTCTAGTTCCTTCTCTCTTCCTCCTTTCCTCCCTATGATTATAGTTCTTATTATAGACGCTAGTTAGCAGCAGCCACTAGGTCAGTCCATTACAGCACTAAAAGAAAGCTTAAGAAGTAATATTTTTGCTAAAACCTAAGAAAAAGAAAGTATTTTAAGAGGTAAAAGTATACCTTAATAAAAACACTATTCTATAGCACTATAACTCTAGTAAGTATTTATTCTTTAAAGTTAACGCTTATAAGAAAGAATTTAGGCTCTTTATTTTCTAGCTTATAGGCAAATAAAATAGTTATAGTATACCTAATAAAGACATTAAAAATAACTAACTTTAACTAATTCTCTTTCTCTTAAGATATACTTTTAACCTAAAGAAACATTATAGATTAACTAAGGTAAAGGTAGCTACAATTATATAGAGTGTCTAAAAGCTATAGAAAATAGTTTAATTTAACTACTATACTATTAATATTATTATAAACTACTTACTAGTAAAGGGAATTATTAAATATACCTTACTTACTACAATAGATCTAGATAAAGCTAACCTAAAATTAGCTAAAGTAGCTAATTATTTATTGTAATTTAACCTAAAAGTTTTCTATATACTAAAAGTGCTAAATATAGTGCTAAATATACTCTTTAGGTTGCTAGTTATAGTTTTATACTAAAAGGAAGCTTATAACAGTAAATTTAATAAGCTTAATATAAGTGTATTTTTTGCTAAAAAATATAGCGCTATAGCAGTATTAAATAAAGGTTTAAAAGAGGAAATTATCTAAGGCTATAGTTTTAATCTAAAGCTTAATAGAATTATAGAAAGTATTAAGAGCTTTTGCAAAAAGTAGAATTAGTAAAATTAACAATAAAGACTAAGGATTTTGCTGTATAAATAGGCTCTATAAGATAATAGGCTTTTATACTATTATAATAAAAAAGGCCTATTCTAACTATATATACCTATAAAGGTTATAGAATCTATCCTTAAAATAGTTTATAATAATTAAAACTATTTTTACACCTATAGAATAGCAGTAGAATTATAGGTAGTTTACTTTCTATAAATATATAAGTAGATTTAAACCTATATTACTTACTACTATACCTATAAAGAAAATACAATTAACTACAGTAAGCTATTAGAGGAATTAAGGTTATTAGAGTTAGTTTTAATGCTCTTTTATATAATTTCGCTTAATTTTATTATTAATATACCTAAAGTTAACTTAATAAACACTCTATAGCAAAAAGATAAATATAGCTTCTATAACTTACTATATTTAATAAATTACTTATTTAGTAAGTAAATAATTCTTATACTTAAGTATATAATATATACAGCAGAAATTTAAGCAGAACTACTCTTATAAATACTGTATTTATTAAACTAAGGCCTTCTTAAGTAGATTATAAGTAACTAAGATCTAAAGTTTATTTCTAATGTTTAAAGAAGTATATTTACTTAAATTAGAAGTAAATTGCTTATAGCTATAGCTTACTACCTATAGATAGATAAAATAGCTAAATAGAAGAATTAAATAGTTATTATTACTGTTTAATACTATATAGTTATAAATTTAGATACACTATAGACTGCAATACTTTTAGTACTATAGCACTAACTTAATAATATAGTAGTAGCTAGTATAGAGATTTCCTTTAATAAACTTATATATAGTTTCTAACTAGCTACTATTGTTAATTTAATCTAATTAAATAACGTTCTTAGCAATAGAATAGATATAAGTAATATAGCTATACTTTAGAAGCTATACTAATAAGAGGTAGAAATAGCTATTAGTATAGTAAATACCTTAAGTAAAATTAAATATAACGCCTAGTATAAGCCTATTAATATTAAAGTAGAGAATATAGTTTACCTATAATTACACTAAGAATATATACTTCTAGGAAAGCTAAAAAAGAAATAGTCTCCTTAATAGGTAAAGCTATATAAGGTTTTTATAAAAGTAAGCCTATTATTATTTTACTTAGATTTCTTACTAGATTTATATATATACTTAGTAGTATTAGTAGCTTACCTTTAGAAGTTAAGATAAAGTAAAGACCCTTTTAACTAAAAAGAGTAACTACTACTGCTAATTATAATAGAAGGATTTAGTATAGAGAACTATTAGGAAATTAAGTAAATTTATACCTATTAAATCTAATGTTTCTACAGTAGGTTAAGTAAGCTATATCTAGAATTCCTTATATAATAGAAAGAGTTCTTTACTAAAGATAACTAATAGATTACTAAAGATAAGCTTAAAGTTAATACTTCTAAAATTATAAATAAATATCTATAGAAATACTCTATAAATTAAGAAGAAGAGTATTAGCGTTATTAAAAGAGTAATATAGCTTACTAAAAAGCCCTAAATTAGCTAGTAGAAGCCTACTATTAACTCTTTTCTTTATAAGTTTTAATTTTCTTTATTATATAATAGATTATTTAAATTCTTTAGTATCTCTTTCTTTATTTCTTTATTTATTATTATTAAAACTATTAAAATTAACCTATATTATAGAATTATAGAAGGTTAAAAAGAAAACACCTATAAATCTATATACTATTGTTTTAACCTACTTTTTCTATAAATTTACCTTTACTTTTGCGAATTTTTACGCTTTTTACTATATAACCTTTTCCTTATACCTTTATATATTATAAAATCTTTATAAATTTATTAATACTATTATAGCTACTGCTTTTTTTATCCCTTTAGGCTATTATTTAGCTACTTCTAATAGTTAAACACTAGAATACTACACTAAGGGCAATAGACTGCCTATAGAGTAAATTCCTATAGCTTATAGAACTAGCTAGCCTCTATAGAGCTACTTCTAGCCTCTTCTATCTCTTTTACTAAAAATCTACTACTATTATTCTTTTCTTTTAGTAGTTTAGAATTATTAATTCTAGTAAACCTAAATAGCTTATTCTAAGAAAAGAATAACAATAGTAACTACACTTAAGCTATAATACTACTACTATTTAAACCTAAAGAAGAATATATTGCTTCTAATATATATATTAATTATAATAATAGTTTTAACGCTAAAAGTAAAGGTTTTAAGTTTAAAGAGTAAAAATATAACTATAAAGGTAATATAGTAGCTATAGAGCTAAATAATATTAAAACTTATCTTATATTACTTAATTTCTACTGCTTATATAGTACTTTTAGTAGGCTTAGAAGTACTAAGAGTACTCTAAAAGTTAATAAGTTTATCTTTAGCGCTATTTCTATAGAAATTAAAGATAATATTAATATTACTAATATAGAGCCTATTATAGAAGACTATAGTTAGTATTACTACACTAATAGAGCTAAAGAAAAGGTATAGAATATAGAAAATACTATTTACACTTATATCTATAAATTTACCCTTAAAGGTAGTATAATAGATAAAACTAGCATTAAGGTCTCTAAAAACAATATATATTACTTACTCTAGTAGAATACAGTAATATATATCTTTAGAATTTATAATAAATATAAAGTAAAGCGCTAAAACTAGTAATATAAAGGTAAAGATACTAAAGTATCTATAGGTAACGCTAAAGTAGCTAGAAGAGGTAAGATATAGGCAAAAGCAGCAGCTACTATATACTACAGCAGTAATATAGTAAAAAGAGGTAAAGAAACTATTACTATAGATTTATCTATTAGTTTGCTATTATAGATAGCGTTACTTACTATCTACTTCTTTAATAAATTTAGCAGGATTAATAGTACTATTGTAGGTGCCTTAGCTAGTATTAGCTATATAGACTTACTCTTTATTCTATTAGCTAAGGTGCAATTCTAGAGCTAGTGTAATAGTTTTCTTTAGAAGAAGTATAAATTTAACGCTAAAGAAATAATTAAAGCCTACCTTAAGAACACTTCTATAGGTAGTAATACTGTATAGAAGCAACTTAACCTCTATATTACTAAAATTAATAAGTTAAATAAAAAGATTAACTAGGTTAAAATAGAGGCTAAAGGAGGTCTATTTAATAAGTAGTTTAATAAATTATAGACTACTATTTATAGTATATATAACTAACTAAATAGTATAAGTTAATTTAATAAAGGTATTAATAATATTATTAATAAAAATAAAACCTTACTAAAGGTTACTAGTAATATTAATATACTATAGGTAGAAAATAGATGCTTATAATATAAAATTAACTATATTTATATAGGCTTCTTAGAACGCTTAGCTAACTAGCCTATTGCTATATAAAGCCTCTTTAGTAATAAATTTAGCACTATTTAATGTAGAAAAAGTGCTTAGTTTATACTAATTAATCTATCTTTAATATATTTCTCTCTATTAATTCTATAAAAGATACCTTCTATAGTAAAGCTAACGCTAACTAAGGTAAAAATGCTAACTAAGAGGCTAGCTGTAAATAAACTAGTAGAAATACCTATTAAGCGTAAGACTAATGCCTTCTAGGTAAAACCCTCCTTAAAGCTACTAGAAACGTCCTTTAGCTTTACTTTCTAGAGAGAACTAATAGCTTACTATAACTAACTAATAATTTACTTCTATTACTAATGCTTA
>JFHB01000281.1:0-32386 GCA_000729835.1 Atkinsonella hypoxylon
AGAGAGAGAGAGAGAGGAGACATGCAGAGATCGAGAGATATAGAGATGCACACACACACACACACACACACACACACATACATACATACATACATACGCACGCACACGCCCACACAATCCGCTTCTTCACACACTTTGCTGTCCTGTACATACTCACTTCGAGCCCGTCGCGACAAGAGACGAGACTTGGCCCTAGAGAATGAGCATGTAATATGGGAAAGAAAACAAGCATTTTGTTTCTTTTCGCATGTCCCCCCTGCAATTCTGAACCAACGCCATGGAACAAAGCACATGTCGCTGGTACCCCAGTTCTGTTCCTCAAAGTTGAATCAGTCTTTTCGTTTTGTTTTTCTTCCCTCGCCCAAAGGTGTCCCGTCCCGTCAACAACAGGTGCTTCGACACCCAGCCTTGCTCTCCTTCCATCTCTCCCCTGACGGACAACCAAGCCGTGGCCTTCTTTGCTGTTCCTGGAAAATAGCAGAGACAGCCTCTGGCTAGGCACCGCTTCTAGCCTCAGCCTCAGTCTCGGTCTCGTTGCGTCCTCTTCCCCCAAGGTAGCTATGTGCGCGTGATATGCTTTGGGGGATGAAGCTGTCACAATGTCGGCCACAGATGCAGATTATGCGCCCGATATCGATGTCACGATACGCCAGCTGCTCGATCAGCAGGCCCAGATTCAATCAAGACTCGCCGTGCTGCTATCTGCCCAACATGGCCTGGATCTACCAGTCGAGATCGATATGTTGCGCCACAAGTTGCACATTCTCGAAGGTCTCGTGCATCGTCACGGTAAGTCAAGCTTCTCTTGTGCTTTGCGAAGGGTGGGGAGCTTCATTTTCGTTATCCTCTTTTCCCTTTTCCCTTTTCCCTTCTCGCCGCGCCACCAACATTTCTTTCTCGATTTGTATATTGGACTTTAGGGAGTCTGTGCTCACAGCCCGCCACATGTCATGGGAGCTTTGTCCATTGTGATGCTTGCCAGATGTTCGCTGTGAATGGATCCGATACTGACGTTAAGCTTCTGTTGCTTTTATTCTTAAAGACTTGACCGCAAAGGTCCCTCTTCTATCCAGCGCTGAAGAGGCTCGAGCTCTCCAGTATCGTTGCGAATGCCTCGAGGCTGTGTGTATTCAAAATGGTGCGTTCTCATTCATGAGGATATAAGCAGTTACCATGTACTGTATCTGTTCAGTTCTATTTTGGCGCCTGGCGCAAACCCGCTGATACGGAATGCAATTCAGATGTGGACGTAATCGAATCTTTGAGAAAATCAGTGTCTTCAGCACCACTGAACTTTCCATCTTGGCTCGAGAAGCACCTCGATTTCCACGACCCAATACTGCGGTCCAGCCGTGTTTCACGCGACGACATGACGGCATCACAACCTCGATGGATGCCTTCAATTAAGTGCTGGGACGAGCGATGCGCTCATTATGTCTACGGCTTACATAGTCACCAAGAACGCGATAGCCACGGCACCATTCACCAGAGGCTCGCGAAACGAGACTCTGGGTGTTCTGCTGAGACCTCTCCAACTGCTGTGATGAATATACAGCCGTCTCGATTTATTGGTCTTTCTCAGTCGTTGCGCAATTTGCCATCAGTACAAACAAGCGGTCTCACCGGGTCATCTCAGCTGCCGGGCATCAGTCCCCAGATTACCCCCAAGGAAAAGGAAGACTCATCGATGAACTATACGTTTCATGGAATTGCAGCTCCCAGAAGCTTGCGTAGAAACTCGGGCGATGCTGAAGTTGAGCCTCTGCTTCCTCCCTTAAAAAGAACCAGACTCAGTCAACCTAGACTCGAATCCATTGGCGAGCTCCAGCTTTTCCGTGAGATCGACCCTTGCCTTCGATGCAGAATAGGGAAAAGAAAGGTGAATAAAACATACTCTAACGGGTATATGACGAGGTCATCCGCGGACTAAAATATTCTTGTATAGTGTGATAACAACAAACCCTGTTTTTACTGCTCTGATCTTCCCTCGGTCGGGGTAGATGAACACTGGAGCGTGATCGGCTGCTTCCGCCATCCGCTCACGTCTTTCGCTGAACTGATCCTTCAAGGTAAAACTTCGCTTCGTTTCCGGGACCCCATGTCGAAGTCGTGGCTCACTGTCCATATAGGTTCTTACTCGCCGAGGCAGTCACGTTTGCCTTTTGGATCTCTGCTTTCCCAGCGTCGGAGTGTAAATGAATACTTGCAAACTCTTTGCTCCTTCCCTGAGCAATTCATGGGCATTGTCAAGGCTAACCTGGACTTCACGGATGGCTTCTGGTGGTCAATACATCTCGATTCTAAGAGCAATACCGATGAAGGGTCTTGTGGTTACAATCGTGCAATGTCCAACCAATCGCCTCCGTCGCTATTTGCAATTGCGAGCAGTTGGCATGCCCACGACACGGCATATGATCTGTTCCAGCTTCTTCGAATCACTGGCTTACTCAGCAGCTCTCGGGACAACGAGGAGATGTCCTTTCCCGTGCTATACAACGCGAAATTGCTACTCCGCGAAACCATTTTTTACGGAATATTACACCCAGATCCTGTTATCCGAATTGGTGCAGCTTTCAATGTCCAAATCCCACAGGAAAGTGTCGACTTGGAGGAGAGCTTACGACTGCTTGAGGAATGCCTGGTCCGTTTTCTGCAGTCCTTCGACATGACATGCTCCATCAAGTCGACCAGTCATCCAAGGGACACTCTGGCAGACTTTCTGGCCGTTTGCGTATTCAGTGCAGCCCACACCCTCCTCGTTGACATGCTGCCAGCCTCATCGTCGAATACCAGTCTCCAACAAACGTTGATGTGTCCAACTAGAAATCCAAGCCAACTTGTCCGCGGCATGTATAGGAGCCTGGTGCAACTGTTTTGCTCGTCAAGACCCTCGCTTAGTGACGGATGGGAAGGAAGCACGACGCCGGAAGAAGCGTCGCTATACTACCGCGTTAACCGTCTCATTCGACCAGAAATTTGGGCTGCAGAAGGGATAGAATCAAGCACCGATTATCTGCTCAGACTTGGTCACGGGTACGTAGAAAACATTGGCTTCAACGGATTTCTTCGTCAGCGCAGACCGGATAATCTGGGACGACAGTCATCAATGTCAGCACTGATTCCACATCCTATCCAAATTCAAGAACAGAATCGGCCGGAAGCTTCTGTCGTTACGTCGCCTGGTCCGCAGGGCTGGCGTCCCAGTTTTCACGATGATGTCGGGCTGCCACAACGACGAACATCCGAGTTAGGGCCTACACACGTTCCAGAAGTCGAGAGAAGTAGGAGACATACAGTCGGAGAAGCGTCGTCAGCACCACGTCAACTTGAACCAGCCTGGAAAGTCCCAGACTCCCCGACGAGATTCAGGGCTTCGTACCAGCGAGCATCTCTACGACGTGTCTACTGCGACAAATGTAATGAATATCCTGAAGGCTTCAGAGGAGAGCACGAACTAAGGAGACATAATGATGCAAAACACGCGGCTCTAGTCCGTCGCTGGGTCTGCTGCGAGCCGGAAAATGTCAGAGACGCGTCCCTGCGGCCCGTCGTATCATTATCTAGTTGCAAGGCGTGCATGGCTCAGAAACAATATGGCGCATATTACAACGCTGCAGCACATCTGCGACGGGCTCATTTCAGCCCGCACCGCGGCGGCAAGGCTAGTGGTGACTGGCCACCCATGGCAGTGTTGAAAGATTGGATGCGAGAGGTGCGACAACCAATCGATCCTTCTCAAGTTGATTATCTCAGTGGAGGCGAGGACGAAGGTGATAATCCCACCTCAGAGTCGTCAACATCCATAATCCGAGGCGCTCCTGAGCCGACAGCATCACAAGCTTATACGGTGTCGCCGGTTGAAGATCCATGGCGGCGTGCTACCTCAGCGCAATCCAATCAGTCTGTGAGCCGACCAGCTGATAATCGAAGCCTATGTCCTCATCCAGACTGCGGAAGGGTCGTCAAGGACCTGGCGGCGCATATGCTTACGCATCAAGAAGAACGTCCTGAGAAGTGCCCGATTGCCACATGCGAGTATCATACGAAAGGTTTTGCTCGCAAGTACGACAAGAATCGTCACGCGCTGACACATTACAGGGGCACCATGGTCTGTCCCTTTTGCCCTGGAGTCGGGTCTCCTTACGAAAAAGTGTTTGGTCGCGCAGATGTATTCAAACGTCATCTGGCCACGGCGCACAATGTCGACCAAACACCGACCAATAACCGAAGCAGCAGTTTGGCCCATCTTTTGGAGGGACATTCGTCGTCCAGCCACTCTGATTTTGGTGCCCGTTGCTCCATTTGCGCTGGCCGCTTTTCAAACGCGCAGGATTTCTACGAACACTTGGACGAATGTGTCCTGCGGGTCATTGTGCCAGCCTCGATGCCTAATTCCGATGCTGGCCAGACCCAGCACTCAGATCTAGGAGGCGACTCGATAAGTCCTCTACACACAGAGGATTCGAACAGAATGTATTGAGTGTATACATCGAGCTGTAGGTCTGTCCAGATCTGGTGTGTGCCCCGATGCCCAAGTCCCAATTCGACCCGAGATTTTTCGTCTTCTTTTTCATTTATTCGTTTTGAGCGATGTGCTTTGTGATGATGACCATTTTTTCATCCTCTATACCCTTTATTTTCAGAGAGCATTCAAGATATACAAAGTGGACGACGCAGCGACACTTCCTAGTTGTCCCAGCAGGAGACATTTGGAAAGAGGCATCATCAGAACCCTGCTCCGCGTGTCGCACATGGCAACACAACAGACAAAATTATCCGATGCACCAAGATTCGTCTCATTTTCCATGTTTTGGCGCATAGGAAGCACATGGCGTTGTGAAGAGCTCATATTTGGCAGGATAAGACAAGGAATGAACTGGGTAGTCAAAATACCAAACAGCAAGAGTATACAGTCAATCAAGTGCACGGACGAGAAATTTTTTTTTTTTTTTTTTCTATTTGAAGTAGTCAGGCGAGGTGTTGTGGAGTTCTCTTTATTTTTCCTACCCTGGATTGCTGTTGTCATGGAAGAGGGGCTAACTATTTCCTCGTTCACGAAGGCGATTTTCACGTCTTGTTAGTACCATAGTGCGGTGGATGTATAGGAATACCGGAGCAATCTGAGCGTTGACAGGAAACATGCCATACACGATTCAAGGGAGTGGTGCCGCAGAGAACTATCAATAATATATGTTGCGACATGGTCTACTGCGCCTGATGCTTGCTCGACCCGAAGCAAAGATGGTTCGGATCACCCTGTGCACGAGGTGCCGATGCGTGTCTGCATTCGTGGGAATAATGCAAGTGTAGTGGAGTAACGTTTGCAAAAAAAAAAATTTGTAAGTCCTCGGCGTCGAGCCAATGGACTTGACTCCAGCAGTGCAATGCACTCGATCAAGCCATCTCGTCGAAGCACGTATCCATCAGACTATCTGCCAAGCTATGTTCTGAATTCAAGTTTCTACTCGCTTAGCTGGCTTACTTGCGAGGCATTGTTAGACTTAGCCTACCCTATGGCCTTGATGGAGCGCGGTAAGGAGACAACATGGGGTATGCACCGTGATAAGCATGGAATAGCTTCTTGTACGATTTGAACACCACAGGACAGGAATGATGAAGAATCATCCCCGGGGGACAGGACTCGATGCATTGTACTCCAATATGAATAAATAAAAATTCCCCAAGATGGGGAAGAAGTGACATAACATGCCGACATGCAAAACACCAACAGGATAATTCAGAATGCACCGCCTATGGATGCTGGTGTGCTAGCTAACAAAAGGCTTCCGCAGCGTTGACGCTCGATTCTATTTCTGCTTCATTTCTTTTCGTCTTTGATTTCCCCGCTCAGCACGCCATGCGAATCGGACGGGTTCTTGGGACTTGAACGCTTAAAGTAGGCATGAATCTCCGGGGAAAATTCACCATCGTCCGGCATGCCGTGGTCATCATCGTCTTCGACTTCTTTGGGACCACGGGTGGCCTGGACAACTTCCCACTCAGCGCGCATGTCCGCAATCTTGGCCTTCCAGTCAGCCTCGGGGTCGTAAGTCTTGTGCAGTCCAAGCAGGCGCTCCCACAAACTCAAGTGTTGAGGATGAACGGCAATACCGTGGTATTCATGCGCCTTCCCCTCGCGAATGTATCTCCAGCGGCGTTCCTGCTCTTTCAGATCCAAACCGGTGGTGTCGGGAAGGAACAGCCAGGTGAGGAACATGCCAGCGAGACCGAACCAAGGGACGACGTAGAATTTGGTCTGGTCATCAATATAATTGTACAAGACAGAGGCTAATAGAGCGCCGGCCTTGCCCATACAGGCGGAGAAACCGTGAGCACTAGCGCGAATGGGAGTTGGGAACACTTCGCCAGCAATGAGGAAGGTGACCGAATTGGGTCCAAACTGGTTGAAGAAGGATGACAAGAAGTACATGGCTTGGAAGGCGTGGATGCCGTTCGGGCTAGTGTAGTACTTATAGCGGAAAGCAGGAATGACGAACATGAGGAAACACATAAAGAAGCCAACCTGCTGCATCATCTTACGACCATAGAGTTTGTTGTCGATCAATAGAGATGCGAGGTAGTATCCAGCGAGAGAAACAGTGATGTTGACCAAGTTCCAGGTCCAATTGGTCATGAGAGAGTCGGGATTGTCTGAGATGACTTTGATGAACTGACCTTGGAAAAGCTTGTTGCCGTAGAAGAAGACATCGTTGCAAAACCAAGTGCCTGCTGTTGCGAGCAAACGACCACCGAAGTGGGTGAAGCAGTATCGCAAAGCAGTTACATCGTAGCCAGTGACATTAGTTCGGCTCTTGGCCTGAGCCAGATGCTTTGACGCATTTGGCATCTTCCAGGTTCTGTAGTAGACTAACCACAGAGTACCAATGGCGGGGAAAGCGAATGAGAGACGGAACGCATACTGAGCGGCAGAAGTGCTGTAGGGAGGAGAGCCAGTTCCCTTGTTGAATATGACAAGTAGCACAATGAGAAGGACCTGGTTGATAAACTGGCCCCAACCTTGCATCAGGAATGCCATGGTGACACGACGGCCACGGTGTAGTCGATCCTCCTTGGTAGACAGTTTGCCAGCGGTGGAGACATTTTCGAGCGAGGAAGTAGCGGTAATAGGATACTCGCCACCAACACCAAGAGAGTAAAAGAAAAGAGACCAGGCGTAGCAAATGACCCAACCCTCGAGGGTCAGGCCCCAACTAGCCGTCAACATGAGTAGACCAATAAACATGATGATGGCGTCCTGAATGAGACCCCAACGACGTCCGACCCAGTCCCCGATGATCTGTAGGGGCAGAAGGAGTTAGCATCCCGCAAAAAAAGGTGAGGGCGCATTGAACCTATCCAGAGGACAGATAGTAGTAGAGCAACTTACACCGACGAAGACCTGGCCAACCATGATGCCGATGATTTCAAGATAGGTGACACTGGCAATCCAGTTCTTGCTGCAGACTTGATGCTTGTTCCAGCACTCGGGCCAGACCTTCTTGAAAAGGGGCTCAAGGTTTCCGATGGAGAAGAGGACGTAACCCTCGAGACCAAGACCAGCGCCAGGAATAACAGCATGTCGGAAATACCATGACACAGGTGAGAGGGGATCTTTCTTCATCATGGAACCAATTGTGCTCAGCTCTTTGGCTGCAGCATCACGATCTACCTGAGAAACAAACTTGAGGCGCTGCATCCAGGGCAAATCAGCCCAGTATACGCCGTCCGAGGTATATGAGTCGTCTGGGCGCGTGACATGGTTGAAAATGCGCTGCTCGTCTGCCGTGGCATGTTGGAAAATGAATTCTTCGCTATCGTGATCACCGGGAGGGCCATGAGGAATTGGAATCTCACCCAGAATAGCAGGCGGATGATGGTGGTGGCGGCGGTGAGCTCCGGAATCGAAGTCAGAAGAGTCGGAGCCTGCCATTGAGCTATGACGTGCAGGCGCACGGAATGACGGCAGACCGAGGTGTCAAAGTGTGCGACCTTGTGGGCGGGTGATGAAGAAGTGATGGCCGTTTTTTTTAATCGACCAGTGCGTCTCTTGGGGGGATAGAACTGATTTTTAACAATTGTGAACCGAAAAAAAAAAAAAAAAATTATACAAAGAATGCGCTTCAGTAGCCAGCAGGTTACGGCCCTGGTGGTAGATATTGTGCAAACTGAAAGACGAGTGCAAAAATCAAAAATCAAAAATCAAAACCAAAGGTAGGCAGGCTATCGTCACACTCTCGAACGAGGCAGGCGCGAGGCTCTGATGGCTGCCGGCCGGGAGGTTAACAGCCACACAAAATGGCAAGAACCACAGAGAGAATCCGGTTCTTCTCCAAGTTGAGATGGGTGATCCTGACCTTGCGAGTGGAAACAAAGAACACAGGAAACCTACGGAGTACAGCAGAGCATCATGAAAGTCATGGACTCGCGACATGCCCTCTTTAAACAGCATGGACTCGCCTCTGCGATCCGCTTTCGACGACCGACGTCAACGACGACAGCATCGAAGTTTTAGGCCAGTCAGATGCGCCCATTGAGCATCGTGCTCGAATTTCTTTCTCTGAGGGGTCCAAAAGCTTTTTTTTTTGCGGGCTGCCATCTTCTTCGGTCCAGAGTGCAGAGCGGGCCTCTTCATGCTAATAGTTCCTGCACGGGCTTTGCGATCCCCAATCCGGATGGAGCCCCCAGCAACTAGACCACCCAGACCGACCGGGGTCCCAGATGCTGACGGACCTTGCCTGGGCACGGGGTCACAGAATAGGTCCAGGAAATACGGAGCCTGGTGTGTCTTATCTCTGCTCTCGGCTCAGACGGGACTCAACGACGGGCGGATCGACAGACTCAACCAATCCCCCCTCCACCATTCTATTGGTCGTTTTGAAGCTTATTCCTATCCGTCACCGAAGCCTATGCCCTGGGCCGTTTACATTTAAAATCCTGCAATCCTCTGCACCTCGTGTGTCGTCAAATGCCGTCCAAGACACCAAGCTTCACGGCTCGTCGCCAAAGCTGCGCGACGTGCCTCCGAATCCCCTCACCGAAAGGGCAATTGGTCGCGTGAGGTTGTTAGAGCCCTGGCTCAATCCACTGCGGCCGAGACACGCCACTTTCTTGGCATCTCAGAAAATTTTCCTTGGAGTCTGGATCTTTTACTGGCCAGAACACGCGGGAATAATTGTCCAGACTGCCCAGCCGGGTGGTAGCATGTGGCAACGATTTGATGTCTCCGCGGAAAAGATAACCGGACAAGCCGGATCATTCTCATCGCCAAGTCGGATGCTGTCCCGAACGCAGCCCCCAGACAATTATTTCGTTTGGCTAAGAACGACAATCGGTAAAATTGAGGTGAAAAAAAAAAACAAATATATGTTTGTTGCGACTTCGGTTGCCCGACAAGAACACTTGAAAATATACTCCCTAGCTCGCCGATACAGAGCAATTGTACCGGAGAACGTTATCTCAACCCCATTCGCTCATATAACCATATAACAAACTAACTACTAGGTGGGACGACCCGCGAACATGGCGCCAATACGCTCCTCTGCGCTGTGTACCTACCTACAGTCATCGATACTGGAAAGACCAGGGAATCCTGCCACATACCTAGGTACTCATTTGCATCGTACCATGTCACAATGACCCGGACTCTGTCGTCCCACACTAACTCTGGGGAACTGTAACCGTCGTTGAATGTAGCCTGTGTCGCGATTGAGATGCTGTAAATACAGCGCTGCGACATGAACTCGAGTATATTCAAGTGTCAGATCCTGGTTCGCCGAAGCGCTACTACGATAAAATTCTCACTTCGACCGATAGGTCAACCCATCAATTTCGGAGTTTCTGTCCATAGCTTATCGCAAGTGCTATCACCAGGAGTCTGACCGTAGCGTTGAACATGAGATGGCCACGATTACATACATGATTGTCAGCATCCGAGAGCGTCAGTGCCGTTTCACGCATCATTAAATTATCTCGCCACGATCAAATCCGCCACTTTGTTAATGGTAGCCGCGAGAAAATGCCCTGATGTCTGACTTAAGGCATATAAGGCAATTGCAGCTCATGCTTCTCCTTCTTGTCAACCTAGCCTCAGTCGCTGGGAGTCTTTACTCACATACGCATCATTGTCGTCTTGTCTGTCAACCAGGATAGGCGCACGTATAAGGGACAACGTGACCTGCTGATCTCAAATATTCACCTTATACAGCTGCAAATACACGCATGATATGGTAGAAATAGTAGACAAAATGTATAGACTTGAAGATGAAAAGATATAAACGCAACTAATCTGAAGTCCAGCCATTCCCGCTAACATCTCTCATTCGCACGTTGATTTAGTCTCACCCTTCGTCCATACTTGAAATGAGACACACTACAAACCTCCCCAGAACGGACTACTGCAAGAAGCACCCAGGAAATATGAGCAAAGCAATCCACGCGTAGCCACAACTAGTCTGGTACATTCGACGTGGTTTGTTGTCCCTTTCCTTTTTTTTTTAGGGTTCTCTGCCAGTCCCGCTGTCATGTGTGCATTTATATCAAGCTCATCCCATGTAACGCCGCGCTGTTGCCTTTGATTACAAATGAGACGATGTACGGTTATAAAAAAAGGAGGGAAAAAAAGGAGGGAAAAAAAATTACTAGGCGAACGGAATAGAAATATGATAGGAACTTGTAATTGAAGTTTTGCGTGATTGAACAATTCAAAGCCCTGGAAGAATAACTACTTGTTTGATAAGGTAGCATTGCCACTATTTGATAATTGGTCCATTCTCTTGGTTGAGGGATACTTTATTTACCGGCCGAGCGTGGTGTAGCGTCCTCATCGCCACCCAGTGACGTGTCCGGGGGGTTTGAAACTGCTGGCCGCGGCGTGGCATTTGCACAGTCCAACGTGCCGACTCGTTCCTCAAGTTGTTGCTTGTGATTTGGGTCCTGTTGAGCGGTAGTCGCGGCTCTATCTGCTGCTGCAAGAATCGGCGTACCCATCTCTTGCGAAGGTGTGGTTGCAACTTGTGTCATTGCCTCGGAGGTGCTCTCTGACCCAAATGTGACGCTATCGTGGCTATCAGCACGCATCATTTCGATGCCAAGCTTAGAGCTAGGGAGTGCGGATTTGCCCTGAAGCGGCTTGCTGCTGCGACGGCGATGCCGTCCTTTTGCGCTACCGGCGTCTTCATCCTCATCATCGGCGGACTCGGTGCCCTCTAGGCCCTTCTTATCGCCACCGCTTTCACTTCTCGTCCTTGGCCAACTCCCAGAGCGGAGATGTTCAATTTGGCCAGGTGCCGACTGTTGGGTCAGAAGCGGCGGGATGGCTTTCGGTGATTCGCACGCACCAGAGATTATGTCACCTTCAGCGATACCCAGACCACTTTCGTCCCAATCTCCCGTTACTTTGCGGCTGATAACAACAGGAAGGTCATCCGTGGTCACAGATTCCGAGTCTCCGAACATGCTCGAAGTGATAGAGTCTTCGCGACTAGAAATCATGGCTGACGAGTGGCGGCCGGGGAAAGCAGATACGCTAGATGTTGGGCTATCATCCGAGCGCGTGTTTGCCTTCTTGAGGCCGGTGGGCGGTGGGTAAGGTAAAGGTCCTGACATTATTCGACTAGGGGAAGCGGGTCGCCATTGACATAGACTTCGTAATACTTCCGTCAACTTCGATGAGCTGATAGGTTTCTCAATCAATGAATCGAAATGATGTGGCGCCTGCAACTCCTTAAGATATGCAGTGATAGCCACGATTGGAGTATGCGAATTGGCATTCTTTGTCTCTCGAATCATTCGTGCCACATCGACTCCACTGATTTGTGGCAATTTGTACTCCAGGAAAATTACGTCGAACTGGATCTCGCTCATGGCATATCGTACAGCTTCAGACCCATTGGCCACTGAAATAGTTCTACATCGCAGCTTTTCTAGAAGCTTTTCCATGACCATCCTCGAAACAGGGTGGTCCTCACAAATCAAGACATCCAGCGGTCTGAAAGTAGGGCCGTTGTCAAATGCAATCTGAGAAAGTCGACGTGAACTTTGCCTGCGGCGCTGAACTCGTAGAAGCGCACTGTGCTTATCTCCTTCGTTGTCGGACGACGATGGAGACATGTCAAAGACCTGACTCCTCCGGTTACGATGGTGTTGAAGCGCATCAGAGGTGACAGGACTGGCCTCATTAGACCCGACTGTCAGCGACCTGGAGCGCGTCACCGAGCCGCTGCCATGTCGAGGAGTGGACATCAGCTTTTGAGGCGAAAGCGCCAATGGCGCTGGTGTTGTTCCACGGCCTTTTATTGGTGATGCTGCAACTGCCGTCGCAGCCTTAGCAAGACTAGGTGGCACTTTAGGAACGTCCAACCCGGACAGAGGCTGCGTGGTTGGGCCCGATTGGTGCGAAAGGCTGGACGAATTACTTGACGCTTTTCGTCGACCCTCAGCTCCCTGACCAGCCACGAAGGAGACCAGTAGAGGTGATGAAGGTTGAGACATGCGACTCGGGGACGAGTTGGAATGACTGAATCCGGAAGGGGACTGAGGTCTATTGTTGGTCTTGGCGTTGGAAATAGAGCGGTGCAAGTGGGTTGACAGAACAGGACTTCCATCAAGTGATGGCGCAGGGGACGTCACACTTACAGACCCTCCCGGGCTAATTGAAGATTGCTTGCCTTGTGCAGCCAGAGCATCAGCCCGCAGCTTCTGGATCACATCCTTATTCGCCTTTTCAAGAACTGGCAGGTTCTTGAAAGTGAAAGCCCCGAAGTCGTCGGCCGCAACTGGTTCACTCAGTCTTCTCGATTTCAGATCTCGTACATGGGGTGGGATATGAAGTGGCATCAGCTTGCGGTTCAAAGAATTAACTTGAGATCGTACACGAGAGAGAGCATCATGCGGCCGATCAGCATACTCTGCTCCACCCGCAGACGATTGAGGAGACAGTTGATCCTCCATTTCTTCAGCAAAGGATTGCAACACTGCACCTCTGGCATCGAAATACTCGGTGTCCTCGGGATTCTCTGGTTGTGGGACAAACTGCGCTTCATCCTCGAGCAGAGTTTGCCAATTGATTCCCTCAAACCAAGGATGACTGCGAATCTCCTCCCCGCCAGAGGAAAACTTTTCATCCTTGTTTGAGCCAAGGCGCTCTTTGGGATCCATACAAAGAAGCTTGTTGATAAGGTCTTTGGCTTCTGCTGAGATGGGTTCACAATCTGCTTCATCTGGCCATTGTATTCTGCGTGCCAAAATGTTTTCAAATACTTGCTCGGCTTCACTTGCGTGGAATGGCGGTATGCCGCATAAGAACTCGAACATGATACATCCAACTGACCACCAATCACTGGTCTCATCTTGCTTGTCTCCCTTGATAGTTTCTGGCGCCAGGTAGTCTGGAGTGCCAACAAACCGACGATTAGTATCATCGGGGTCGAAGAGTGCCATTGGGGGTGGCATCATGTTGGAGGGTGGCAGCGAATTTCGAGTCGGTCCGTCTACACCAGGTCGAATGTTGGATTGGGTTACGATCATATCGGGAGAGCCTTGAATGACCGCTTCTTCGTCTGCAGGCATTTTGGCACCGTGAGGTTGAGATCCCAGATCAGAATCAGTCAGGGAAAATGACGTTAGTAGATGAGCTAAAGACTCGCTGCCACCACTGTCACTTCGATGACTGCTGGAAACTCTACGATTTCCCGGCGGTACGGAGGAGAGACTGAAATATGATGGCTGACTGACGGTCCCAGCATCTGCTGTGATAATCGGTGTTCCGGTGGGAGAATGAGGATGGCCATGTAGGTCAAGCGACGTTGATCGAGATGAAGCCATTGAGGTAGACCTTGCAAAAGGGCCATGCTTGAGCAGGTCAGGCGTTGAGTCTAACGTCTCGCTGTTCAGGGCACGTTTCTGTCTGCCCACCAATCCCATCCGCGATAAGCCAAAGTCGGTCAACTTCAAGTGTCCCTTCTGATCAATGAGCAAATTGTCTGGTTTGAGATCTCGATGAATGACGTCCCTCTCGTGAAGGTGTTCCACGCCCAAAATGACTTCCCCGAGATACTTTTTGACCCATTCTTCAGGGAGCCCGCCGAGGACCTTGATTAGAGAAGCACAGTCGCCTCCATTGAGATATTCCATGACAAGATAAAGGTAGTCCTTGCTGGAGAATGTCCAATAAAGCTTTGCCACGAAGTCACTTTGGCCTTGCCACATCATAATCGCTCGCTCCGCTTTCACATTACCAACTTGATTCTTTGCCACCATGTCTGCCTTTTTTAAAACCTTGATGGCGAAATACTCGCCCGTCGACTTCTTTTTGGAAAGATACACACTACCAAATGCACCCTTGCTGATTGGCTTGATAATTTCAAAGTCCTTGATAGACGGCTGCGCAGCACGAGCTTGGTGCGGTGCTTGGCTGGCGCCGAGACGAGGCGATGGCGGGGCTCTCATGGCAAACTCCGATATTGCTGCTGAAGATTGCCTTCTGTGATGGCGTGCAGGGTGAGAAACAGGCGAGCTTAATTCACTGGTGGCGAACATTGGCGATGCTTCAGGGGAAGTCACTCCCTCGGCATTTGGAAGAACACGTGGTTTGATTCGAAGCGGAGAAGACGGCTGGGCAGAACGAGAAGGTGATTCTTGTCTTCGCGGAGATGAAGTTCCTGGCATGACAAGACTTCGCCGATGATGTTGTCGAGTACTCGCAGCTCTTCGTAGATCCCCAAACTCAGAAATTGGTGACTCTGTCCTCGGTGCGTTGCGTGAGGTCACAGAAGACGAACGAAGGCTTACGTCTCTCTCGGCAAACTCAGTTTCATACATGAGCGACGACCCTCGTCTGGTATGGCGATATTGACCAGCGGGAACGGAGCCGCTGTCAACAGTCGAGCGTGGCGTAGGACACTCCTTCGGGCTGCTGGACCGAGTTGACGCAATCATAGATGTTGGACGCGATGAATTCGAGCCACCAGAAAGATCTATCTGACGTAGTGCTGCAGCCAATGCTGATGGACTTGATATGGACTGTTTGACATGGTCGTCAGCAGAACGACCACGTGGTTCCTCATTTGCCTCGCCTTCTATCTCAGGCTCCTGGAGGTACTCCTGTGAAGATTCATCAGTCTCATCTTCGGTTGGATCACTAAGCCTGCCCGCCGCGATCCTTGCTGCCTTTCTCATGGCCTCATCTATGCAATCCTGCACAAGAACCGCCATTTCAATACGGATTCGCTCAGCGTACTCGATAATTTTCCGATGCCGAAAAACAGCGTCAAGCTTAGCTCTTGCGACTTTCTCCGTATCAGAGCACAACAGGGCCAGCCCCTGTTCCTGCTCCATTGTATTCGTGCTGGGTGATTGCCATTGTAAGACCTGCGAAATCCTTGATTCTGACTGCGGGGACTGAGTGCGAAATTCTTCGTCATCTTGTTGTGAAGTCTCTTTCAAAGCCGGAGTGCTGATCTCGATGGCAGTATCACAAAGATCCATGAGCAACTCGACGATGCGGGCTTGGGGTCTTCGGATGGCAAATGACCGGGCTCTGGAGTGGCCAAAACCACCTGTTCGCTCGCGAGATCGAACCAGAGATGTAGCAGGAGACGACTGGGTAGATGGTGGCGGCCCAATCGACATACCTTTATACTCCGCCAGAGGACTAGAGTGTGGCTCCCCGATCATAGAGCGACTTTTTCGTGCTTCCAGTGCGTCTAATACCTTGACAATGGCATGACGGTGTTCCGTCAAGTTCTCTTGTGCCATTTGAACATCCATTTCTGCACGATGTTCTTGCAAGCATAGGTCTGTGTGTTTCTCGAACCACCAAGGAGAAATGTATCGTTCGCAGATACGGCACAATACGGAAGAAGGCGGATCACGCGTCTCCGATCCGTCCGCACCAGATTCAGCGAGCTGTGTAAGATAGCTGGCCAACAACTCGGCACCAGATCCTAACGAGTCAACGATGACATCTGGAAGATCAATTTGAATCTCCTGCGGCGCAGTCCACGGGCGAAGCATCCACATCGTCTATCTCACGGTCAGCATGGCATTGTATTTCTGGCAATTTCAAAAGCGAGCCGGTATTCCTCTTACATGGCTCTCTCCCCCTGATGTACTATCGTACACCATAATCCCCTGAGCCTCGAGATGAGCGGTTTGGGGTTCCAGCTCTTGGACGGACTGGCCCTCACTTATCGGTGCACAGTCGTCTCTCAACTTTGACAAAGGCCCGAGCTGAACAGAAAAGCGAATTCGATAACTCTTGGAATCGTCTTTCTTCATCGACACCATCATGTCAGTGAAGACATTTTTGTTCTCACTGACGATGAGATCTGATATAGGCCTGCTGTGTATGTCGTCGAAAGGGGTACCGACCACGTCCGACCATGACGGACTGACCCATCTCACAGTGCCATCAAGATTCAGGTCGACAATTGCATTCAGGGTGGATTCTGCCGCCTCGCGGAGCTCTTCACGTTCATTGCGAATATCCTGGCTTAGGGATCGTTCCATAGGACTGGCTAATTTGGCTCGCAACGACGATACAGCTCGTACGGCCAGCGGGGTAGAAGGTGGTTCCATGACGAACCAGAACTATGCAAACTCTGCTGTCCTCGAAAATCTGCGCCGATCGGCCTTCAGGCCACGAAAGCAGCCGCTCTCTCGTGGGATAACGTGAAAGTACGGGAACCTCCAACGCCGTGATCGTATCGGGAAAGCCCTGAGTTTCTGGCAATGGTGCCAGAACTAGACCACCGCGGGAGTTGAATACATGACTGGTGGTCGCTCGCGTCGTAATCCTCGCAGCCCGTGGGAGCAATTCGACGAAATGGACGGCTCAGGAACACAAAAGCGTGCGAGATCTCACAGGCAGGATGGTAAACAAGGTCCCTGCGGGGAGCAAACGGGCACAGAGTAGCAGGAACTGCTTGCCGCTCAGAGGCAGTGACTCCACGGGCCGATTGGCGAATGTATAATGACAAATCGAGTTCCTTGACGAGGAGGAACAGAAAGCAAGACAATGGGTAGTAAGGGCCGCGAGAAAGCAAAGGAAGTGAGGCCTCTCTCGATTACAATCGTTGTTGGCGGACTTTCCCAGATGCCGTGGTCGCGTTTCCTATCATGACACATTAAGCGGGGAAGATGTCCATTCAGCCAATCACAGCACACTATCTCCAAGCCTAGCACGCAGCCTCCTGCGATGCATCAGCTCATGGGTCCAAAAAGTTCCCACGCACGGTTTGATGCGTTTCTAACCAAATCAGGTATACCTACACTGCATCAGACAGTTTTGTTTGAAATAATACTGTAGACGAGGGCGTCGCACTCAGTGGGCCTCGAATCGTCTTTAGGATAATGTTCGCTGCCGTGAGCCAAGCCCTTGCTTGCTTTGCTGGCTTTCCCACCACAAACTGAAGTCAGCACCCCATCTGACATGCATGTCAACCAATGTAGTCATCGAAATACCACTCTGATACCGGTGAAAAGGCTTGAGTAGGGAAGGATAATCTAATCCAAAAATGACTCCTAATCAACGACACAAGATCGGAATTGGCAAAGTCTGGCTGTCTTGGAGGCTATCCTGTCTCATTCTGACCACTCGAGTTTGTCAAGGCCATGGCACCTACATGCCTGGGTCAACGGGCAGATCTGCCATGTACTCTGTGATGTGGTTTACGGATCAGATTGCAGCGTTGATCCATACTCGATGGCAGACGTCCTAGCCTGTCTGCTGATCAGTGGCCATCAAGAGTTGTATGCAGCTTCAACTGCCGCTTGCTGCACATTTAATCCCATACACCAGATTATTTCAACTTTATTAGCCATGATCCAATTGGGCATCAAAATAGTTCTAGTAGGATGACAAAGAGACTGAACCCTGGCTAGTACACATGGTGCAAAAGATCGAAGCGGGACATGCTCAGAGGGCACATTAAGGAAGGACGGTCACAGTCGCACTGTCATACTAATGCTTATCGGAAACCCTCTCGTCTGCGTCATCAAACCTTGCAAGTCCAAAAATTCTGCAACAGAAGACGGACATGTGCAGAACGCTCAGCTCAGGCTGTTTTATGAGCCTCTAGCCATTCACCTTTTTCAACCCACCTCTCCTCGAGCCAACGTGCCAAATCCTCGTCGGACTCTGGCAACGCGGCAAGAGGGAAACGCCTGGCATGAATATGGAACTTGTATCCAGATGCGGTGCTCAGACCTGGCGTGCTCAAGGTCTCCCACATAGAGGGTGCTTCATGGAAGACGCCACAACGCTGATATGCAATTGTGAAATCATAAACGGCTTTAACATGGGGCGCCTTTCGAAGGTGTTGAACAGTGGCGACAAAGCCCCTCGTACGGGGATAGAGTAGGTTTTTCGGCTGTGGCTTATCAGATTTCTTGCACCAGGCCTGGGACTCGTCAAATTTCTTGGGTGTATAACGGGTAGCTTCGCTGAAACTTATAAGCCCTATGAACAAGTCAGAGAGTGCCAGATGTCGAAAGATCAAGAAAAGCCATCAGCAAGAAGTCAAAGTAGGCTCTCATAGCAGGTAAGAACTGACAGGTAGGAAATTTGTCATTGACGATGCCTGAAAAGACCCGATCTAACTCAGCCCTATCCCTGAGCCAATTCCGACTGACGAGAGGCATGCCCATAGCCCATAGGCCCCAACCCAGGAAAGGGACAGCCTTGAGCTGGCTTTTAGCGAAATATCGGCAATAACCCAGCATCCCAGAGCGCCTGGCGAGCGCCTGGACCATGTAGAAGTCAGACCATGTAACGTGATTGGAAATTACAATGGCTGATTCTTCCCTTGGCAAAGAGTCACCGGATATCTCAATCCGAGCTCCATTGAAGGACTCGAAAATAAGCTGGATCCATACCCAGACAGAATATGCAAGCCGAGACGACATATAATAGACGGCGCTTGGTGTGAACCATGCCACGGGCAGAAGCAGCGACAGCAGGATGTCCGCCAGAAGCAGATACAAGACCCATGGTAGGGTGATCAAGATGCCCCTCAAATGGGCCCATGCTGAGATATGCCCAGCCATTGAGACACACCGACGACCAAAAAGGTGGTACCGGACCGGTTGCTGGGAAGTGGTCGACGCAGTCTGGGAGGTCCTGGAGGGAGTGGTGGAAGTCCAGTGCGGGCTGCCACAGTTTTTGGGAGAGCTGGTGGTGTGCTAGAATTGCGAGCAGGCGGCGCTGCGAGACTGGCACGAATTGCTATCTAGGTACGGGCGTAGTTAACTAGTTAGTCAATGACAATAGTTAGTTAGCACAACCTTTCCACACGTGTTACATACCTAGGTTATGTGGCAAGGCGGGTCTGGTTCTGGTGGATGGAATATTGATGTCATTTGCGGAGTATTTCCGTCCGGATCGAAATGAACAGCACCGACCATCACCTTTCCTGTTGCAGGCCTGGACTGTGAATGCCTCGCAAGTATCGGTGGAGTTATCCCTTTGATAGTAGCGCATATCGACCACGGGGCCTCGTCCCATCGAGTATGTTGTCTTCTTCGGCCGACGATGCTGAAGTTGTGCATGCAATGGTGCATGCAATGGTGCGTTTCTCCACAAGGTTAAAGGCAGGCATTGATTGATGCTTTGCCAACTCACCACGTCCAGCGGCAGCAGCGGCAATAACGCATCGTCCGTAGACTTGTATTTGTGACGCTTTTGTTTCCGCCGTAAAAGGGCTATATGTTGGTCCGTGTGAGTTGGCATGCGTCCTGATACCCTACGGACATGGTCACAGGGAATACTCTGCAAATGTCTGAAACTCGTTTTCGAAAGGTTGTGTGACCTGTGTGCATTCCACTCTATATAGCATCTTGCAGTACTCCTAATATCCCGGATACTAACTAACCCGCCTGCTCCCAGTACACAATATACAATACCCATAATGCGCCAAGGGCCTGGAGGGTCCAAGATCTACGGAATAGACACACCCTGTAACTATTCGGCAAGAATTCCCGAAGAGGACCCATACTTTTTCTTAACGTAGGTACTTGCCGAGTGGCAGCAGCAAGCAGCCAGTTATTAAACGACTTAATAGTCGGAAATAGTCCTTTCTTATAGTCAAGCTTAAAAAACCTATCTTGTACGGTTCCCCCGTTGATAGATCCTGTGATGGTAGTCAGCATAGTAACCAACAGACGTACAGTGACGTACCAATAAAGCGCTCGGAAGAATCTTGCCTAAGTTTTCTTAAAGCTTGGATAATGCGGCTTAACTCGCCACAAAATTCCCGAGCGTCGGCTGTACTTCTTGTAACGTTTTCTCAGGAACAAGACTTATATATATAAACAAAATTTTAATTGCTGTATTTCCTCCAGCTAAGAACTTTCGGTACCGGGACTTCGTTGTTGGAGAACCTTTTTGTCTGAGCGCCCTTATCGTTTAAACCTCTTCGAGCCTGAAATATGAAGAATAACCGAATTTTAACAGCAAGGTTTAAATGCGGCCACTTTACAACGGTGTCTGCGAGGCCTAGGTATTGCTGGAAAATTGCGATTGCGGCCGGCGAAGGCAGCTGGGCCGATAATTACCCAGACTGGAAAAAAGAAGTGTCGCGGAAATCCATGTCAGCCTCCGAAATGTTAGGCAAGGAAGCGATATTGACATGCAATAAATCATTATTTTCCGTGGTCATGGTTGATGCTTGAGATGAAATTGACAGGGCACGTAAACCCTTTGAGTGCCCGAGGGCGCCAAACGGGTCACGAATTGGCTGGTGGGCCAATCAGGACTAGCGGTCATTAGAGGGATCACTCTATGCTATGATAGAAGTACCCATAATTTCCAAAGAGCCTCACATTTACCGAAGGTGGGTGGGTCCCGTGACCTCGTTGGCGCCTTCGAGCACTTACAGGGCTATCAAAGCTCGTTCATAAAAAAAGCTCGAGGTCATTATACATTCATGTTTAGAATTGAAGCTCTGAAGTTTCCATTCTTATTCTCAGCGACCACAGATTCTCCTGTTCAATTAGCATTTCAACACCACCAGCTACTGCGGCCCCGTCCCGTTTGCCACTGATATGACTTGTCGTGCGGTATATCTAGCCAAGTCTCGTGCAGCTGCAAGCCAACGCGCCCAATTTTCCATCTTAATTCCATATTCCCCAGATAGCAGCAATGATCTCACCCAGAATTTTAAGTCTTCATCCACTAAAGGCACTGTTATTCACGTCGTCGGCGAGCCTGTTATGAGCGGGTATGTGCTTGAATTCAAGAGAATATATGATTGCAGCACTTCGCGAGATCTCCAACAGCTGGTTTTACTAAATTACGTAGACTCCGGCAGTTAATACGATCATCCGTACATCGAGCTTAGGAGAGAAAGCCATCTGAGGTGACTCCACCTCCCAGGGGTCAAAACGTTCGAGCCCTTATTGATGATGTATGTTGTACATTCAGCTGCGATGGCGGATATCGCTGACAACGCGGCAGATTGATACCAAAAGATGTCAGGAGTGGACTATGGAGTACCTCTCCCCGGCTCGAGAAGGCTGACACTTCTGGTCGGCTCCTGGAGCCGGTTTAGACGTAGTACTTCCTTGTGGCTCGTGAGAAAGTTTCTCTGTGTAATGGAATGCGTTGTTGGACCCCAAGACTTGAGACCCGAATCGGCCATTGAACTATTTGGTGACATAATCACCTACCATAAAACCGATCGAACTCATTTGTGGCTTTCTGGGGAAGGTCACGGGCGGCCATCCATGAATTACATGATTCACCATAGCCTTTGAACTTGACCAAGTACTCCGTAATGCGACCACGTCCTCGCCTGCGAACGCGCTTCGCTAACAATTCCTCCACCGGTAAGTATCTGCTTCCTAGGTTGTTGGGGAATTGGGATTCGCATCTTGCAGAGGAAATCTCTAGTCTGGAAGGCAAGGTCATGAGCCGCGAGCTGCGACGTAATCCTTGGGTCAGTGTCATGTCAGAGACAGGTAACTGGCTGCTGGAATCCTTGTCTGGTACATTTTGAAGTTGATCAAATTATTGACCCATGTCTGTTGCGCCAACTCCATTTTTGCTGGCTTGTGAGCCGTGACCTTGAGAGCTTGGCTTCAGTCTCTTGAGGTTTGTCTGTATTAAGGCGTCGTCTTCGAATGCGACCTTTTTCCTCTTCCGCGAACCACCCTTTGACGTTACGGATTCGGGCTCAATCTCAGTCAAAGGCGCTGGCTCCACCACCTGTCCAACAAGTTCAGTTTGACTAAGTTCGGCTTCAATTTTGGGTGCCTCCTCTAAAATCCACTCCACAAGATGTGTTTGGTTTACCACATTTTCCTCTGCTTTAACATGTCTGAAGGTGCCGCGAACAAAGTGAATAAGACGATCACTCCGCAGTTTGGTGAATTTGAGGTGCTCTTCCGCTGCCTCTAGTCGTTTCCGGGCCTTGACTAGCATTTGGATGCGCCGTGCCCTGGGAATACTCAGGCGATCAGGGTCCATCTGCGTCTTTCGGTAGACCCATTTCCCCTCTGATTTTGCATCTTGCACAGCCTTACAGGCCTGGTCTTCTTCCCGTTGACACCTAAAAGCCGACGCATCCGTGCGAACGAACGCTGGAGTCTCGTCGTCCAGAACCATTCCTTCTTCTTTGAGCTTATTCCAAGCTTCGTCGTGTTCTGGCTTTAGACGCTCGTGACCTACAGTATAACGGTCGAGCCACCAGTACTCAAAGCCAAGGTATTCGATCCATGTTGATAATTTGTCCTGCTGCTTGGGGTCTTCTGATAGATGAAACGGTCGGGTGAAGCCATGCCGAGTCAACCGCGCTTGCACTGCCGCTTCGTATTCAGAGAAGTTATTGCATTCAGGCTCCCGCTGCCATCGGCGCTGCCAGTTGCGATGTCTTTGAATAAAATACCACGTTTCGCCCCTCTCCTTCAAACTTGTCGGATCGGCTTCAATCTCGTCCGCGTACTTGCCCCAGCCCACTTTCCTAAGACTCTGCTTTGTTCTCTCAACAAACGCTAGAAAGTCTTCTTCATCATGATTTTCCTGAATCCGTCTATTAACTAGTTGCCAAGTCCGGAAATTCTGCCACCTATGCCATTGTCTTTGGAATATATCATATTCGTCCAACCTGTCTCTCTCCGTTAGATTGTCCCAACGATAACCTCTCCGAAATGGCCGCAGCATTTCATCGTGTGATTCGGGATCATCTGCAACCGATTCTAGCATGCCAATCGGATACAGCGGGCGACCACCGTCATGAACCAGATTATTATATGCTTCCGTCTCTTTCCGTATAGTTATCTCTCGCGCAGTTTCATCTGGAGATTCGGTAACTCTTTCTCTTGATTGTGATCTGTCTTGTGATGGGATATCATCTCTGTTGGATAAATTATGCAAGAGCGCGTCGAGCTTGTCCAGGTCAAGCGGACGCGACTTCATCGTTATAGCCCTAAGTAGGTATGAGTGGACGGAAACACTGGGGGAGGGAGGGGACATACTTTAGTCTCTCAGCAAGGCGGTTTCGATCTTCTTTTGACAATTCGGTCCAGTCATGGTCCACATGAAGCTCATATGTGCCATCTGGTTGGCGGCGCTTCTCCATCAACTCGGCGAGCTGTGCATCGCTTAAGGCGAATAGATCGCCAACGGCCGAAAGTCTTGCGGAGCACATTCTGCGTGGGAATCACGGAAGCATTGCCTGCACTTTTGGAGTTGAAAGAGTCAAGTGGGAAATGTGGTGCGAGCGATCGTATTGAATCGCCAGAGTTGGAGGTGTATAGTAGGTAACCTCAGGCATTGATGCGTTGCGACCTGGCTGGTGGGTGGTCGTGCACGGGTCTCGACTTCTCCCGTCTGCACTAAACATGAGTAACGTTAGCCAGCCGGGGTTCCTATTTCGAGCTGACCGTTAATAGACTCCTTGCCCCCTGTTAAGTCACAAAGCAAACTGCATTGTTATGTTTCACCTCGTTGGTTCCAGGGAGGTGCAGGATATTGAGAACATTGGACAGGAAGATGATAAAGAGGAATACAATATAACCCCTGTATTCCGTATGATTTTGCAGGAATACAAGCCCCTCTTTTAGGTACTCGCTAACAGCTGTATCTAGTGTACAGAGACCGTATAGGCTAGCGTTAGATTAACTTAAAACATTCTCTTGATTATCTAAGTGGAAAGATATTATCTAAAGCTATTACAAGCGTTTAGACTGCTGTGCTAGCGGATTACTTAGGTATATAGTGCATTCTATGCCCTGCAGGCTAGAAGCTGCTAGGGAGGCACAAGGTAGGTACCTAGGTATCCTGGTATATAGGTACCTACCTAGGTAGGTAGGCAGTAACTATATATAGGGTATTGAACGCCACTAAAAGACACATTCCCTTTCATGTAATTTTCCTTTGACTAAAAGTCACTTCTAGCTCCACACTATAGCCCATGCATTTCCGAGCTGACCGTTGATAGGCTCCTTCCCCCCTGTTAAGTCACAAAGCAAACTGTATGGTACGTGCACTCACATGAGTACCTAATGTTGTGTTTCGCCTCGTTGGTTCCAGGGAGGTGCAGGATATTGAGAACGATTGGACAGGAGTTGATAAAGAGGAATACGTGCAAGTCATCATTGATGCCTGTTGTTTCCCTCTACGGCCATAAAAGTTCACCGATCCCAGGCACTTAACGATGTCCATTCCTCGACTTCGATCTAGCACTCCTCACCAAACATCAAAGGCCCTATTGATACTGAAGACCTCATTGCCCGTGTGTATTCCTTCTATGATTAACTCACCAGACATCAAAGGCCCTATGGATGCTGAAGACCTCATTGCCCGTGTGTATTCCTTCTATGATTAACTCACCAGACATCAAAGGCCCTATGGATGCTGAAGACCTCATTGCCCGTGTGTATTCCTTCCATGACACAGGAAATCAGGATGAACACGACCATGCTACAAAGGGAATCAAGGGCAGTACATTTCATGTACCGCCCCCATATGAAAAACCTAGGCAAGAGGTTCGGTATGGGCGTGACGACCGGGAGACAACCGAACCCCCGGATGAGCCTAGTGACAGACAGCCATCCGAATTTGATGGCAAGCATTGCATCGAGCTCAGATTCAGCAGGATCCCACGATCGTCTTATGGAATCTTATTTGGATGCAGCAATAAGTGTGATGTGATCCTGCCTAATCTAAAGGGTCTCAGCAACTACCACTTCAGCTTAACATTCGACGAACAGGGACGATTCATAGTAAAGGACTTAGGATCCGGTATTGGAACTGAAGTCACCTACAACGGAAAAGGAAAAGGTACCCGGCGCAAATTCAACTGGATCGTTAGCGGCGACAAAAACGCTCATCTGTACGAGACTATAATCATCAAGGTACACGATCATGTCATGTTTCAGGTCGTTGCCGTTGAGCGTGATATACAATGCCAAACATACATCGACAACGTCAGAGGGTTTTGTCAAGGCAGCGCGACGGCGGAAGGTCTTGTCGATGCCCTGGCCATCTCCCGAAGAGATACGGAGTTTCCCACGGGAGCACAAACGCCAGGTGACGGCTTTATCTACGTAAAAAATAAGATTGGCAAAGGTGGTTTTGGAGTTGCCATCCATTGTTGGAACGTGAGCACGGGGGATGAGTTTGTTGTCAAGAAGCCATCCAACGAGATGCAGAAGGTCGTCAAGCATGATAAGTATCGGAAGATGTGGAAGGAGGAAGCAGAAAATTTGAGAAACCTCACACACGTCAGTAGTTTCTATGTTCGTATTGTTACAGCACTGACTTTCAACAGGATCACATTATAAAGCTACTTAAAGTGGTCGATGACCCCCCGCAATTACACTTGGAATACGTCTCTGGAGGCCCTTTATCTAAACTGGAGAAAATAACAATTCCCGAAACCGTCTTGGTTCTTAGTCAGTGTCTTTCAGCGTTGGCATACCTGCATGGTGAGCAATTAGCGCATCGCGATATCTCACCAAACAATATTCTCGTTCGATCACGAGCGCCATTCGATGTTGTGCTTGCGGATTTTGGGCTATGCAAGAATGCTGCAGAGTTACGCACTCTGTGTGGCACTACTCCATATGGTGCACCCGAGATCTTTGAGGATAGCAGCGTCAAGCGCTACTCGACAGCTGTGGACATCTGGTCCCTTGGCGTGGTTGCGTGCAATAGCTTGGGAATCCTCCCAAGCTTCTCTAAATTTATGCAGGGTGTTGAGCAAAATACTAGTGAGGTGTCTTGGTGTCATACGATTGTTAATTCTCTTGGTGAGCTTAACCGTCGTCAACCTGACAGTCTAAAAGGATTCCTGCTCGCAAGCATGCTAGTCATCCCTCCAGAAGGGCGAGATTCGGCTCAAGGTTGCTACAGAAGAGTAGAGGAGCTGCCTAGCCTTATCGTGAACACCGAAGCGTGTGACAGGGTCTCGGACGTCCTGTGGTGTGATGCTTCAAATATCGATCGCATCGACACCAACACAGATGAGCAGTCAACCATTCGACCCAGGCGAGCACCGGTCGCCGATGCTGGCTATATCGACATTGATGAGCAGTCAACGTCAACTGATGGAGTCAGTCCGACAGATCTAAGCTCCAGTGGTAGCGAAATAAGCCGCAGGTCTGCCGCGCCACCACCTTTATCACGCCAATTGGAAACAAGGTCAAACCTGAAGCGGTCAACAACAGAAATATCACCGCGGAGCCCCAGGCCGAAGCGTCGGGTCCGGCCATCGGTCCCGCAATTTCTCGGCAACCATGTCCCGGGTCTGCTGGATGCAGAAGCGGACGAGGAAGCGGACAAGGAAGCGGACAAGGAAGCGGACAAGGAATCGGACGAAGCGGTGGCCTTGCTGCAGGGTTTTAGTGACGATGTACACCAGTATGTTGATCTTTTCTTATATTTACGCTCTGCTGCTAATGCATCCGGCTAAGACAGGATAATCTGCCTGATCCGTCCTCAGAAGGCATCCCGTCGTGGCATCCATGGGATCCGGTCGAGGAGAGGCCTCTACATCGGGAAAGTTCCACTGGCTGGGCTCATGGTGATGTTCATTGTGATGGTTTACCACCCAGCAGCCCTGATGAGCAAAATACTTTTGATCTCAACGGCTTGACTGAGAGCAGTCATTTCGATCACACTGCACTTAGGACAGTACCGGCAAATGAAGACAGTACAGATCATGGCTGTCCGCAGCATGACCATGACGAACAGAAGGGGTCTACTGGCCACGTGGAAGTACATCTGGGTCAAGCTAACCAGGCCTTAGCACAACAACCATCTACATGGGTAAATGGTTCGCACATGAGCACTCGGGAGCTCCTTCATCGCGGCGAGGTAGTTTACATGGTAATACGACAGCAAGCTGTGGAAATGCGCAAAAAGACTTGTCAACTCAATGCTTGCCAGATACTAAAAATCGCCGGAAGAGAAGCAGGTGGCTATCTGGAGATATTGAGGAACAATACTCACGTCGAACAGGGGCAGAGACACAATCTCTGGGTACCATTTAGAGACGGGGTGTTTCTAGCACAGAAAGTAGATGTTGTGGATGAATTGCAACCGTTACTTGATTTTGCAGGACGTCAGCTGCCACCCCGAGAAGAGAATTACTTTTTCCGGAAGGAGTCCCCGGCCGAAGACGTCCCAGACGTGGCCGACGACCCTTCAGCGCAGAGTCTAGGCAGCTCATCTGTTGCTAATGATGCCAAACCCGCTGCTTCAGCTAATCATGCTTCTATTAGCAGGCCGGAAAGCGTGACAGCATCTTCAGGTGGTCTTGATGGCAAAGACTCTGAATGGGACTCAGAAAGCATATACACTGGCTGTTGGTTCGATCCTTGTCATCCTCTTGGCGGTGGCTCGGGTCACGAGTCGTTGCAGCGCCAGTTCGCCGATTCTTAAGGGTTTTTTTTGTCGTAGGTTGGTGAAATTTTGGAAACAGGGAAGATGATATTGAGTTGGGCGGAATCTAGGAATCGCTAGCTCTTCAGGAACGCAAAGGGGAATTTAGTCCTTCAACAGCAGTCGGGTCAATCATTCAGCCTCGCGACTTTGCGGCCTTTGGAACACAATCAGAAGATCATCGCTTGCACTGCTTACACCGCTTGATCGGCTACGACCATGGCTAAATATGTGTGGTATCTTGAGACAAAGCTGCAATGTGATCGAAAAGGACGCCAAGTCCTTTTAGTGACACTATGGGGCTTCTCCTTACAGCACAGTATGTAACTTGATCCATCTGGTAGTTAAAGCAGCCGTCCACTGCCCATTGAAGTCGAGAGTTCCTTTGGTTGATATACTGAATAAAGTCATTATGAAGCTAATAAATGATATTTCTTTAGCATTATATGCTTATAATGTAAAGTTAATGACAAGAGAGGTTCGCCAGCTGCAGCAGTTCATTCGTTCATGGTTTCATACCTACCTACATAATTGCATGTACATACCAGACATGAATGTATGTAGGTACCTGGTACCTACCCGCTTAGGTACCTACAGGTACATAAGCCGTCTGTGTGCAGACCCCGCCGCGACTGGTCCGTTGTCGTCGCACCAGACTACTTACTACATACATCCTTGATTTCACGCAAAGAAAATCCTGTAATTGCTTACTTTTCTGTTGCATCGCACGCCGGAGTAGAAGACTACTACGAATACTAGGTAGGTCTGAACGTCGTTGCTGAAGTGTTTGTTTCCCTCTAAACGACTTCACGTAAACGAAGCCCCCCCCCCCCCCTCCCCCGGTTTTCACCAATTGAACGGGCATTCCTTCAGTTCAAGCTAAAAGAAGACCTTGTCGTAAACTTGACCTCTAGGGGCGACACTAAAATCAGCCTTTCGGTCGCGCGAACATCTCCGTGGGACCATTCAGGCGGCGTAGAAAGCCATCGCTCATAATGTCGTCCTCATTGTCGCCAGATCAGTGCGGCAGCAATCGTTCCCATAGCTCTCCCGAAGGCACATCAACCAGCCAAGATCGAAATGGCAACTCACCGCTAAATCTCGGCTTTCTGAAATCATTGACAGAGAAAAAGACTACTCGAGGTATGTATTTCCGGACCCGAAAACTTGTAAACTCGTATCACAACCATCCTGTCGGCTAACAAACACTTGCAAGAGGGCAACCCACCGAAGAGAAGAGGACCAAAGCCAGATAGCAAGCCCGCCCTTACTCGCAGACAGGAGTTAAACCGCCAGGCACAAAGGTACGCCGGTTGGGCACATCTTTCGAAGCAGCACATTGTCTGATTTATTTGCGTCAAGGACTCACCGTGAGCGCAAGGAGCACTACATCAAGGCTCTAGAGGAGGAAGTGCTCAGGCTTAAGGAGCTATACAGCAATGCCTCTCAGAGCAAAATGAGGCTCGTCAACGAGAATCAACACTTGAAAGCACTGTTGGCTCACCACGGCATTCCTTATCCACGGGCAGGCGATCGTGACGATGGACCAAGTCCTGGTGCTACTGGTACTAGTCCTGGCAACAGTGCAGCGCCTGGGTCTTGCGCTTCATTTTCCCCAGGAGCCCAATCTGGGTCATCCGCTGGTCAGGCTACGACCTTCCAGTCCATGTCCGGCCAGCAGATGCGTCACGCATCACAGCAGCCCTCGAATCAAGGCGTTGATTTCGAGCAAGCTGGTATTGACTTCGTTCTAACGTACGATAACTCCGCTTCTACACGGGCCTACCTTTCACCACCCCCGCAGTGACCAAAGTCGAGTGGTTTGGGCATGGCTGGCTCATAGCTTCGTTCGGCTCATGTGCAGATCAGCGTTTACTAACGGTATCGGTGTTGGCCGATTTGTTCGGATAGACTCGAGAAGCCTTGCATGCAACATCTACCTTTCCTCCTTGACAGAGCCGAAGGGGGTGATCCGTGTGGTCACGCATTAATGGCAACGTGCCCGCCAGCGCCATTCAGTAAGCTGTCATCGCAAACTCCGTTTGGACACAGCCATACTCGAGACCACGGAGACGGTATCAACCCGGTTCAGGGAACCTGGGACATCAGCAAAGCTGATCTAGCGACACTGCTTGACCTGAGTCAGAAGCTTGACCTTGACGGTGAAATCACACCTGTGATGGCCTGGGGAATGATTCTGAATCATGCACGCTTCGCCGACTTCCAACCAGAAGACTTTGCTAAAATTGCCGCGGAACTGGGACGTAAGGTTAGGTGTTATGGGTGAGTTCTGCCTCTCCATGTTTCTTTTTTTTTTGCTTTTCTATATCCTTTCTACTCATTTAGGTCAACCTATTTTCCTACGATGCACTGACAGACAGAACAGCTTCGGCGCCGTCATGGAGGAATTTGAGCTAAGAGACGCTTTTGAGAGCGTCTTGAATTCATACTCGGAGAGAGTAATAATGGCCCATTGACACCCTGCATTAGGTCAGCGCAGCTTTTCTCATGGTTTCTGCGCCATCCATGTCCCAAATGACTGTGCTATATCGCGATGGGTTCCAGTAGCGTTGAAGGAATTTTTGTAGACTTTTTGAATCGCTGTTTTGAATGGCACATCTATATATGCACGCACACTGCAATTACACGTCTAGACCATGCATCCATCATTCGCGTCAAATCCACTTCACAGAGTGTGCCGTGGTGCTTGGCAGGATGCAGACTTGGAAATGTAGGAATGTGGGCAGCCGGCTTGCCCAGATTGCCGACACAGGTGAGGCGCGGGGCAAGTCAAGTTTTCGGCACCGTGCCCCACACCCCACCACAATTTTGGTCAACTTTGCGTCCAAATTCCTGCATCGCGAAACGTCGAGTTAGACCACGTTGCTGCGTGTCATCCAGATTTTCCTCATAGTCTTGTGCTTGGAAGAGACGCAGTTTACAGTCTCAAGGATGTCTGATACTCTAGACTACGTCAAAATCTGCGAAAGCTGCCCTGCCGGCGATGGCTGGGGTCCGCCAGTCACCACCGAAACCACCTTGAACGGTGTCCCTTATGCGCCGTTCTCAAAAGGCGACAAGCTCGGCCGCATGGCCGACTGGACCGCAGAGGGGAAGGACCGCGACCGTGGCCGAAACCAGTACAACAGAAACTACAGAGGTGAGATGCTGATGCTCCCAGACAACCACAATGTGAAGGAAACTGTTTGTCCGCTGACATGACATGTATCTCGTCAGACCAACAAGCCTACGGTGCCAGCCATGCCCTTACCTTCAACGCCCCCCCTGCCGAAGACGAGTCAAGTTTTTCTATCGTCAGCAACACCAGGGACTCTGCAAAGTCACGATATGGAAGAGGAGCCGTATTCACCCGAGGTGGTCGCGGCCAGCGCGGTGGCCGTGGTGATGCCCGCGGTGGACGAGCTCAGTTCCAGCGCACTGGCGGCGCTCGACAAGGAGGTTACGACCGGGGCGGCCGCTCAAACGCAGGTGGACGAGGTGGACGTCGCTTCGGCTGGAAGGATTATGACAAGCCGCAGCGCAACCGCGACGCTAGCGTTAACATCAAGGCTGACTGGGAGCTGTTGGAAGAGATTGACTTCAACCGTCTTGCCAAGCTGAACCTAGATGCCGACGAGGGCGAGGATCTGGACAACTACGGCTTCCTGTACTACTATGATCGCTCGTTCGACAAGCAACCTGTCAAGGGTGCCGAGAAGAAGCTCACTGCTATCGACCGCGCTGCTTACAACGTGACCACTTCATCTGATCCCATCATTCAGGAGCTCGCGGAAAAGGACGAGGCCACCATCTTTGCTACCGACAGCATCTTGTCCATGCTCATGTGCTCTCCTCGCTCCGTCTACCCCTGGGATATCGTCATCGTCCGACAGGGCAACAAGATCTTCCTCGACAAACGAGACAACGCTACTCTGGACATGGTCACTGTCAATGAGAATGCCGCTGACGCTCCTCTCGATGCTGCTGACGGCGGCAAGGAGGGCATCAACCAGCCTTCTGCCCTCGCTGAGGAGGCTACTTACATCAACCACAACTTTGCTAACCAGGTTGTGATCGAGAGCGAGAGCTCCAAGGTGGAGATGAGCCACGCCAATCCCTTCTACAATGCGTCTGAGGATTCCGACCCCCCCGCCAGCAAGGCTTACAAGTACAGGAGATTCGATCTGTCAACCAACGATGAGGAGCCCGTGTACCTGATTGTTCGTACCGAGGTGGATGCCGTGCAGAAGGGCAGTGCTGGCGGCGAGGACCAGCACGTCACTATCCGTGCTCTCAACGAGTTCGACAGCAAGGCTCAGGGCAGTGGTGGTGCTCTTGACTGGAGGAGCAAGCTTGTTACCCAGCGTGGTGCCGTCGTTGCCACCGAGATGAAGAACAACAGCTGCAAATTGGCTAGATGGACTGTTCAGAGCATTTTATCCAAGTCTGACATCATGAAGCTTGGGTATGTAATTCCCTGTTTCTCGAGATCATCCAACCCCCCCC
>JFHB01000282.1:0-31233 GCA_000729835.1 Atkinsonella hypoxylon
TTTTTTTTTTTTTTTGATGGACCTACGTGCGTGAAAAAAAAAAAAAAAAAAGGGGGGGGGGGAATTAAGCTATCCTGTTTACGCCTTTTCCTTTTCCCCTTTTGGCAATGGCATGTCTCCGTCGTAACGGTATCCTTCTCACATGGCCCTCGTTGTTACCGAACAGAAATAATAAATACAATGAAACAAAATAAAAACGAGAACCAGTCTAGGACAGGCTGGGTGAGGGCGGGGCTGCGTACCCAGCCACCCGAATCACATCACGTACATGGCCCCCCGATCATGTGTCACCGCACTTGGTCATGCATGGCCGCTAAAACACGAGTGCCAAGGACGATCGTACGATGGCTGGATCCAGAGGGGGAAGCTCGATGCGTGCCCACTCCCCGCGACTGGCTCGACGCTTTCCCAATTCATCACATGCACCTTTACCCCGACATCTAACGTACTGGAGCACACTTTCGTCAGGAACGTCACAGTTGAGCATATAAGCGAACGAAAGGCACTTGACTCATGAACCATTGAATGTTATGTACGCAAGTCTATCATCCACGTCCCATATATCAAAAGTGGGAATCGTGTGGAGAAAAAAAAAAAAGAATGGAAAAAAAGTGCCGCTAGTTAGTCTGTTGGGGTATGTTGTACATGGACCAAACACCGGCTTAGATCAACAAGCTCGAACCAAAATGGTGTACATGCGCTAAATAGACAAAGCAAAGGAAATAAAATAAAAAGGCCAGAAAATTGCTCACAAGGCCGTTGCGAGTCATGCCTATGCTATGACCGTTGCTGAGAGGGCTCAACCAACACTCTCCTCTCAGCAACTTTGAAGGCGCAGCATCTGCCTTGTTATCACCACCACACTACAACTAAGACTCTCGCCATACGACGGAAAGCTACAAGATGTCTTTGCTCTATCATCAATAATGTGCTCTCCCTCTCCACCAATATACCCTAGAGCCCTCCATAAACCCTCTCAGCAATGTCAAATGCGCCAAAGAAAAAGAAGAAGAGGGAAGAAAAGAAAAAGAGAAATGCTCATAATGCCATTGCGACTCATATCCATGCCATAACCAGCAAGATTAACACCGCTAAGGGGTCGATAAAGGGCTTAGGTATATCGGTGGAAAGAAAGTAAAGAGGGCTAAAGCGAGGAGGATAGGGAAAGAGAGGAGTAAGGACGTAGTACCAATCACAGCACAGACACCTTATAGGTTTCCATCATGCGGCGAGAGTCTTAGTTATAGTTTGGTGGTGATAACAGGGTAGATGCTGCGCCTTCAAGATTGGTGAGGGGATTCAAAGTGTTCAAGCCAGTGCGGTCGATGCTTAGCTCGACTACACTAACGGTCGTTTTTAGCATTGCCACTCTTATTTGGCGTTGAGCTCGGATGCTTCTTGGTCAGGACGCCCTTATGTCTCTCGGACTTATACGATTTGTCGGCAGCTGTCCTAGAAATTTCGTGGTGGCCAATAGCAGCCACGGCCGCATCGCTGTTTCCACGGTTCTTGGTCAGTTTCCGAACAGGTCGTCTCTGTAATGTAGATATGTCCCCCGTTAATGCTACATCCTGTTTCAACGACACAGTCTCGCTGGATGCCCGGTTCTGAGACGAGTTTGCTGGCTTTGATTTGTCGAGATCAGTTGGGTATGGCGGTACGGCGCACTGATTATTGATGCCCGCATTGAATAGGGGACTCTCAACTGCAGAAAGACTCGTGGAGTCAATGGGCATGTTGTATACGGCGCATTCTTCCATCGGGACGGCCATGTTGCCGACCCCGTGGTCAGAGGCTGTAATATTCCTCAAGGCTTCATTGTCCCTGTCGGCTGCAATCCGTGCCGAGGTGGACGAGCCATTCAGCTGCGTCTCGGACTGGCTGGTGGGAGACGCCGGGCTCACCGGCGAGTCAACTGTACCGTCGGTATCGCTTGATTTTTGCTAGAGTTGAACAATTGGATTAGCAAAATATGAGATAAAAATAAACAAATATAACAATAAAAAAGAAAAAAAAAAAACAGAAAAAAAAAGGAAGATACACACCAAGATTCGAGGGCAAAGAATTGTCGAGTATTCATACCGAAACATTGTTATATGCGTCCAGTTTCCTCTTCAATACCTCTGAACGCACAGGCTTAGCAAGGTAATCATTCATCCCAGCAGCCAAACACTTTTCCCTATCGCCCTGAATCGCCGAGGCCGTCATCGCAATGACCAAAACCTTGCGAACAGCCTCGATAGCATCCTTCCTGATGAGCTTCGTCGCCTCGTACCCGTCCAGCACCGGCATTTGCACGTCCATGAGCACAATGTGGAATGGTTCACCTTCTTCGGCCTTCTTGCGCAGGCCCTCAAGCGCTTTCAGCCCGTTCTCGTATGCACTGACGTTATGGTATCCCAGTCGCTGCACATATTGTATGGCAATCTTTTGGTTGATGGGGTTATCTTCCGCGATGCAAATGCGCACCTTCTCCTTGGGCACTTGAGACAGGTCCAAGAATGGATTTGGCGACACAGCCCTGTCAAAGGGAGACGTCGTCAACGAGTAGCGATCAATCGGTGGCGAGGCTTTGCCGAGTGCATCACCAGCAGACACGTCTGCCTTGGCTTTTTCAAATGTCACCGTAAACCACGCAGTCGTGCCCTCACTTTCCTGGCTCTCAAGCTGAATCTTGCCTTTCATCATCACCTCGATCAGCGATTTGCAGATACTGAGACCCAGCCCACTCCCGCCATACTTTCGTGCAGTACTGGCATCCGCTTGGCTAAAAGGTTGGAACAGTTTTGCAAGCTGCTGGGTAGGGATACCGATGCCAGTGTCCCGGACCCAAAACGTGAGCGTAGCGCTGTCGCTGGTCTCCGAATCTAGTCGTGCACCGATCGTAACAGAACCGTCTTCAGTAAACTTGAGGCTGTTTCCAATCAGGTTCCCCAGGACCTGATGCAGTCGAATAGGATCTCCGTAGATGAGCATCGGCGGCAAGTTGATATCCTGGATAATTTTGACATTCTTTTTTGACGTCTTTTCTCGGTTGCTGTAGGATACAGCTCGGACCACCTCGCGGACCATTTCTTCGGGATTGAAAGCAATGATGTACAGCTTCATCTTGTCAGCTTCCATCTTGGAAAAGTCCAGAATGTCATTGATAACCGTGAGCAAAAGATCGGCAGAGACGCGAATCGAGTCGGCCATTTCCATTTGTTCCTTGTTGAGGTTGCTGTCGCGAAGGAGTTCAGAATTACCAATTACACCGTTCAGCGGAGTTCGCAGCTCGTGCGATACGTTTGCGAGGAAGATGGCCTTGGCCTTGGCAGCCTCCTCAGCCAGTTTCACGTTGCGCTTGGCCTCTGCTTCTGCGTTCTTCGCCTTAGTTTCTGCCTCTCTTGCCTGTTCGAGTGCGCGCTTTTGCACGGAGACCATGGAGCGGTTCTCTGCCGAAATCTTCTCCACGTTCTTCATCGATAGCGCGTTGGAATAGCTGATACCAATCTGATCTACTAGAAGCTGTAGAACCATCACGTTCCGATCAGTAAAGGACCCGGGCTCGCCTTCGAGGTACAAGACGCCCAACAATGGCTTTGTGCCGTGCAGGATGGGAATGGCTATGATGGCTTTGTTGCCGGGATATTGCTGCAGCCACGACTCGTTTACGTTCCCAAACCGTTCATCAGCAAACAGATCAGGGATAAATACAGACTCCCGGAAACGAGTACAGTAGAGAACTACATTTTCGGCAACCAGCGTCGACCCCGAAAGAGGGAGGCCTGGTTCATGGGCGGAAGCCCCCTTCTCGGGATCTCCGCTTGCTGCCACGCACCATGATTCACTGTCTGTATCGCTGTCTTGGACAACGATGGCAGCTCGAGTGGCAGAACCACCACAAGTATGCAAAATGACGTCGCACATCGTCTTGAGGAGCTCATTGACTTGAAGCACCGATGAAATGACTTGCGACGAGGCAAGAATGGCGTGTAGATCAATCATATCCAGGGCCGGAAGGCCAGCACCATCTTCTGTCGGCATGCGCCTCATCCCCCGCCAAGCGCCAATCGGTTCTCCTTTGCCGTTTGACATGGCGTTTGGTGAAACTTGCGTGGCATCGTCGCCGTCCTCTCCGTCGGCAGGTCGGCACGAACCGGACGGCTGCGCGGCCACAAAATCAGTCTGAACTCCAACCTCGGCCGTTCGATGATTGCGCGTCGGGCCGTGGAGGAGAAGACTATGCTCTTCCTCAATGGCAGCGGCCACACCGCTGGCAGCAATCTGACGATAGAGACTGATAGCATCTCGCAGTGCGGCCCTCGCGGAACGTCTGGCACGATGCCGCACAAAGAATCCGGCCATCAGGTAGTTACCCAGAGCCTCTTCAAAAACAAAATTGTGCTCGGTGGCGTGATCCAATGCCTCCTCATAGTCTTGGATGGCTTGGCCGTGCTCCTGCGTCAACTCTGCCACCTGCGCGTGAAGTAGCCTCGCCCAAGAGCGATAGTTGACATCAGTCACGGACGACCAATCTTCCATCATATTGACGTAACCTCGTAGTTCGCTGACAACTTCACTGGTCTGTGAGGAAAAAGCATCCACTGTGGAGCGAGGGTCTTGCATCCACCTCAATAGCTGGCCAGTTCGGGCAAGCCCGTAAAAGAGCAGAATCAGCCGACTGTTTCGCGCCGACCACAGCATAGGCAACTTCTCGACGCAGCGTGCTCCGATCTCGACAGCTCGCTCGTAGTGACCAAAGAAGAAAAGGGCACAAAGCTCCAGACTTTCGTAGAATAAGCATGAACGGTTGCTGTCATGGGGCTGGCTCGTCAACCAGCTCTTGTATACAACAGAGTCATGCTGCTCATCAGTCATTACGCGGACGGGGTCATGCGTGGTAGTCTTGCCCTGCAAGGCTCGGCAGACCTGCCGCGTTGCCACCAGAAGCGAGCCGCCGCGGGTGTCAAATGACCAGTTGGCGATATCTTGACAGCCGAACTGACAAAACGACTCCAGGTCGGACAGGTTCTCGCTGGCAAAGAACTTGGTCATGGCGGAGAGACCATAGCTGAAGATGGTGGACATTCGGTCCCCTCCAATCGAGGCAAGTTCTATAGCATCTTCTATGTGAGAGACATTCAAGGCCATGGGGTACCGGACATGTCCAAGAAAACAAGCGTGCAGCATCTGCCCACGGGCCATGGAGAAAGCGTCCCCGGCCGAGTAGAGAAGTTCCTGACAGTATGTGCCCATGTCAATTGCAAACTGGACCATGTTGAACCGAGCTAGGGCAACGACAGCAATCTGATTGAAGGCCATGCCGGATTGTGGGAACGCGCCACGAGAGAGGTGCATATCTATCATGACCAGGCTCAAATTATAGAACTGCAAACAATCACTCCACCACGCAGCATTGGCAGTTTCCGACAGAACAGCCCCTATAGATGCTGTGATGGGTTCATTCTTCATCTGCGGGTTCAAAAGAGATTGGCGGTCTAAACCTTGAATTTGTTTGACAAGTCTAAAGAATCTCTTGTCGCACTTCTCGTATGTTGGCTTATCTTCGAGTGCGACGCCGAGCGCCGCAAGACACTCTTTCAAGGAGATGAAGGCGGCGTGTGCGTTGCCATTCTGTGCAAATATGCGGGACTGTAACACGTACGCAGGAGCCTTGTCAATTGCCGACTGTACGTTAGCAAAGATAACAGACAACAAGTCATTCGCTGCTGAGAGCTGGCCCATGAAGAGGTAACACTCTGCCAACCGGAGGTAGAGCTGCATGGTCTCTTCGTATGACACATCCTCGGCACCATCCAACCAGCAATTGTCCTGCAGCAGCTCGATCGCGGCGCCATAGCACTTGGCGGCTGTAGATCTGGCACCATGTTCTGTTGCAGTCTGAGCGCAGTCAGTGAGAAGTTTGCGAAACTCTCGCCGGACGGGGACACGCTTGAGGATAATGGGCACTGCCTCGCAAATGTGCGCAGCCGTGCTGTCGCGTTGACTGGCCTCAACCGCGTAGTACTTAAGCAAGGTCTGAGAGATGATGAAATGCATCCGTCGCGAATTATACTCTTTTAATGCTGCTGACGCATTTATATATCGATCATGGGCGAAGCGAAATTGGTCATCAACCTCGCTAGGAACGATGATGTATGCTTGTATGGCTGCTTGGAGGCCAGCAATAGCTTCTGCTTCCGTGTACGAGCGCTGCGAAAGGTCTGGACAGCAATCAGGAATGTCATCCTCTGGGTAATCAAACTCGCCCTGCATCAATCGGCTTATAATCCCAAACGAGAACGAGTTGCCCAGCAAAGCGGCCCACGCGAGTACAGCGCGCGCAGCTCGTGGTAGTTCGTTCAGCCTCCTGGTGATGAAGCCCGTATCTAGCACGTCATAGTCTTTTTCACCCTGGAACTGAGCAAATAAGCGGTCAAGGTCGTAGTGCCAAATGCTGTCACGATAGCCGAACCAAATGCACTTTTTGCGATGACACGCGCGCAGCATTTCTCTCATGTAAAAAGGATTCCCAGCTGTCTTGGATTGAATGACTAGCGCAAGAGACAGAACATCGTCTTTTGGCCGACACAGTGTTGAAGATACAAAATCGACAATGTCGGCTTCACTTAAGGGCGCAAGGCTGATTCTTGTAAGTTTGGGGCGGGTGTTTCGAGGAATCTGCTCTAGCTCGACAGGGTGTATGATTTTGTCCATCTGTTCTCTTGAGAGCTCCTCCGGTCTATATGTCATGATTATGAGCATCTTCATCTTAGCTCCAATCATCTGGGTAATCAGCTCTAACGACTCATCATCGGCAAAGTGCAGGTCATCGAGACAGAAGCAGATGAATTTGTGAGTGGTGAAGATACGCAAAATGTCCAAGAACGTGTTCATTAGGCGCGTCGTCTTAGACGACGTACCCGCGCATAAGAATTCTTGAGGTGTTTGAGGTCCGCTATTTACAGCCTGAGTCAGGGCACCCGTCAAGCTGCCAGCCGATGATCCCCGTCGTTTGGTGCTGCTGAATCTTCCACTATTACGATGACCAGCTTGTGGCGCATTTGACGACATCAAACGAAGCATAGGGCTGCCCAAAGCATCTGGCGGGCCGAGTAGAAATTCAGGTAAGCCGAGAATCCTATGCAGCGTGGGCCACATAGGTCGAATGTACTGCTTGAGACCTTGATGAAAGGGCGTCTCGGTATTCGTTTCGCCCCAGACCTGTTTAAAAAGAGATGATAACAGCTTGAGCAAAGGTCCGAAGGCTGTGCGCCTGGCAGTGTCAAATTTGGCGGTGGCGCAATATCCGCGCCGCCTTGCCTCGCCCAGAACGCTTTGCACAAGGAAACTTTTGCCCAGCCCGGCCGTTCCTTCAATAGTGACAATCTCACAGCTGCCCCGTCTGCGGAATTTGGCAGTGCCCAGCTGCCGCAAAAGGCTCGAGCTGCTAGAATCGTTTATGCCAAACCGGATACCCTCAGGCCCCGAGCTGTCAACGGCATTCATGGTATCTAGCGGGATGGAATGGTGTCGCTCCCAGGGTTTTGCCGGTCGAGGCTGTGGTCCAGATTGACCCGAAGACACAGTTTCGTTCGATAGAGTCTGCGTATCGGACAGAATAGACGGGTGGAAGCTGTTTCTAGAATATCTAGGGTCTGATGATCTGGCGAGCGTGAACGAGCCACTCCTCCGATTTGTGCCATCCGCAGAACTCGCACCCCCTTCACTTGAGATATCATCTGCCGCCCGTTCGTTCATCAAACTCGACCCATCTGAACATATGGTAGAAGCACGATAGCTGCTAAATGAGTGATTGCGGGAAACGCGTTCGATGACTTTGATCAACTCGTTCCGTTCTGCGTGACGACCAATCATGATGGTTGGCAAATTGAAAAAGGACGACATGTCTTTGGTCCCAATTTCCATGTCTCTCAACGCCGGCAGGTCGCCATTCGCGAGAAGTTGCTGCACACTGATGAGATCATGGCGTAATCCGCTGGCTGAGTGGTAACGATCGGTAATTGTCTTGGCGGTGCATTTCTGAATAATCCGTCCAATAACATCGGGAACGTCCATCCGCACCGTAGCAACGTTTGGCACTCTGCGTCCAAGCACGCCCTGGATGATTTCCATCGGAGTCTCTCCAGTATATACAGGTTGCCGAGTTAACAGAGTCCAGAGTAGGATGCCCAATGAGTAGATATCGGTGCGGGCGTCTGGTTCGGCTGGCATTCGCCCTGTCTGTTCGGGGCTGATATAAAGAAGCTTGTTCTTTACACCAACCTCTTTGGAGAGCGTCAACCAGCCGGTACTCGTCAAGCCGTGTTCGAATGTCCGCGGGCCCGACCCGAAGCACATGATGCGAACCTTGTTCTCTTCCGCGTTGAAGTGGAAGGCATCCCCGCGTAATTCGCCATGTATCAAATCCTGTCCATGGTGTAGAATTTCTAGACACTGCACGGCGCCTATGGCAAATTCGAGGAAATATTCTAGGTTCATCGGCTCTTTCCGGACAGAGGGCATAGGACGATATAATACAAAGCCATCGCCCTCTTTGCGCGCTCTGTAATAGGCAGGGCCAAAATCTACAAAATCTGCCAAGAAATCGCGACCAGGATGTTGATAGATTGCCACAATGATGGGGACACGATCTTCAGGTGCAGGGTTTAGCCGAATAAGGTCGATAGGTCTGGCGATGAAGTTGCCACTCGGATCAGCGGTCGCAGTAATATTCTTGGCTATCTGAAAGCTTCGCTGCTTTCGGCAGTTGTGAGATGATATCCGAGCAACAACGGACTCGCCCACCACGGGAAGCTGTTCATTGGACTGTGTAGGCGTTGACGGCGTTCGAGGGGTCTCGGTGCTCTGCGTTTGAGAAGTGGGCACCTGGTTGCCATATTCCGACGGTAATGGTCGTCCGGGTTGCAGGTTCGTCGCATACCCAGGACAGGGCTCGTTCTGCCCTGAATTTGGCGATGTTGTTGCAGTAGGAGATACAAGTCGAGCTCCAAACACATGCCTGTTGTTCCATCGCACAATTGTTAGCGCGAGGTGCATTTTTCGTCTTGTTTTTGTGTCATGATTATATAATTGTTCGGTTCTTTGTTTCATCCTTTGTCCCTCTCCCCAATTCTTGTGTTCCTGCTCGCCAAGTCTTTCATTCTTTAATAAGCCACCGGCGCAGCTGCGACACCGATTCATGCGGATAGGCGGAGTAAAGTCCAAGGGTGTCCACGACATGAAAGTAACCAAACATCAGTCAGTAAACCTACCAGAAGTCGTAACTAGTATGTATAGGGTCCGTGGATTCATCCCAGGTGTATCCAGCTATCTGGCGGAGGCGCTCGAAAAGTCTCGCCGGAGGCGGAGGCGAGTCAAGGACATCGTCAGGCACCAGGGCGGCGCCATCCATGATTGGAGGGCAACACAGTAGACAGGAGACGCAGCTGTGCCCTTTGAAATACTGTGTCAAAAAGCGTATCGAATCCGCAGAGGGGGGATGAATGAAAGGTCGAGGTCGGTCAAGACGTCAAAGTAGACATGCGATCGACAAGGGATGATGCAAGTCGGTGTTCGGCGCCCATCCTCGGTGGGCCGTGAACGATGGGGAGGGAAATGAGGTTACAAGATGTAAAGGAATTGATGTTCCGTTTCCCGGTAATGTCGGTTAAGGACAGGCGGCGGTGGATGAGGGACGGCAATGACTGCAATTGAGAAGAAGAAGCCGTCGTGGGGATTGGAAATAAAGAATCGACTGCGGCGGTGTGGCGGTTGCTCATCCGAGAGGCGCAGACGGAGACGTAGTCGCAGCACGCACATCCTGTGGCGCGCGTTCCATCGCTGCCGGTGTGCGCTAGGAAATCGCTGGCCCCAGCAGAGTACAGGTCACCCACTGCCCGGGTCCAGTCATCGGTGCATACAAAATGTCCTGCCAGCCCAGTTATTGGTGCTTCCTCAGTCCCCGACCGACAGGTTGGCGCCAGCTGACTTCGATTGCGCCCTGTGCCATTTCCTGCACCTGCCATTTCCTGCACCTGCCATGCTAGGTACCTAGGTACCTAGGTTAGGTAGTTAGCTTTATTAGTACGTACCATGTATGTATCCAGTCTGGTCCTTGAATACCAGGATCTCCAGATATACAACTGCCTGCTTAAAACGCCGCGCCTCCCTTTACATAATGAAAATAAAATTGAAAATAAAAAGGCTAGGTTCCGGTCCCTCCAATTGTTTGCCATGGACTGGGTCACTACCGCAATCAAACCACCTCACACTCCAAGCCACTTCTGCATCTGGCTCGTCGGATAATCCCAATAAAAATAAAATTCAATGTCACTCTCACTCTATGCAAAACGTCAGCCGAGAAGAAACCATCCGAATGAATACATGATACCAGAATTATCGTGGCTCTAAAATTCTTGATACAAAGAGGCACTTCGCACACATTGCTTCCGCTGTGGCTGTTCAGTGGTACCCCACAGGTATCGGAAGATGGGTGAGTCTGTCACTGCCAAGGGTCCAACCCCTGAATGATTTTGCAAATCTACCTACTTGACACATGGGGGTAAAAGAGCCAGTCAAAGATCAGCTTCTGCGCCATTACTTGTCACAATCCCTCCTTCCAGGTCTGTTCGCTAACACTCTACTCCGTAGCCCTAACGCCCATGCAACTAAAGACAACTTCGTTTATAGCCTTCAAACAGCTTTGAAACAAACGACAAGACACTGCATCTAGTTAAATAATAGACTTTAAGAGGTATTATTATGTATTCGAAAGTAATAGAAACTGTAGGTTGTCTATATAAAGAAAAGTCGTGTCAACCCGCTCCATTTTGTGGTTCCCTTGTCAGGAAATTCTGCGCCTCTATGCTTTATGCTAACCAATTGGAAACATAAAGCCCAATCCCACAAAAAGACACAACCATGAAATTAGTCACCGAAAATTACAAAAAGAAAGATTTAGTACATATTCCGTACAACAGCCGCTGTTCGCTGATCCTCACCACACCCAACTATCGATCTGCCCTTATCAGCTCGTCTATAGGATAACGGACCTTGATCCCTACATTCCAAAGTTGTCAACCCTATGTTTTTTCCGCCGCCCCACCATCGCCTGCCGTTCCACTTGCAACTGTTTAGATCCAGTTTTGCCCTCCCATTTTGTTTGTTTGACCTATGGCTAGGTACATAAGCTGGGCAAAGGGTCTTGTCGCCTTTCTAGAGAAGGGGAGCGGACATACTAATTGCCGTTCGCTCGGCTCCAACTCAATTTTCTTTATGCTATTCTTGACCCAGGTGCTGCAATGCTAGTTGTCTTTCTCCCTCCTTCACCTTTCCATGCATTCATTAACTACCTGCCTGCTTCTCCTCATATCAAAAGCTCATCTTTCTCGAACATGTCACTTATCACCTTGCCCTCACGTACTTGTCGTCAATATGTCGCATCGACATAATCCTGAGCCTAATCGTTTCGGCATTCGAGCTGTTGGATTCTTCAGGTTCCGCTCGGCACAAGGCAATAGCTAACCCTACCACATCCTCAGTGGGCGCAGCGGTAATAAGGGCGAGAATGTTCCTGCACCAGAACATAGGAATAGACGCCTCTTTAGGGGGGGGGGGGGGAGTGCTCTGACCAGTTGCCTCTGCCAGGCTCTGTTGAATATACCTCATACGTGTAACAGACTCCTCGTCACACTGTGCCTGCTTCCTTTCCAACTTCCTCTTGTATCTCTCTCCATGGCTGTCCTCCCCAATAAGAAACTCGCTGTCTTCCTCGCTGAAGGATGACTCTTCTTCCATGATGTTCTGTGTGTGCAGTCAAAGTTAGGGGCTACTAGTTCCTATGCTAGCTGCTAGCCTTAACACCATGCCATCCAGTGTAAGTTTACTGTTATTAGCTCTAGGCTAGGGGCACGCAAGTGCTGCTTAGGAGGGTTTTTGACTTTAGGCGGCTGCTAAGAGCTACCTCTAAGCTTCTAGTCTCTTAAGGGTTTAGAGCAGGATTGGGTGGCAGGCAAACATTTTCAACGTTCCTCCTTGATATATTGATGAGATAGTGTATGTAAAGGAACCGTCATTAGCCTGCTTAAATCCCTTAAAGTTGTCGTTAGAGAACCGAGATGGCGAAAGCGATGGCCTAGGCTGAGCCATTCCACGTAAGATCTCTTCAATGTTGTCAGGCTCTGGTGGGAAGGTGCCATCACGGTACTCGTAGCCATCAGGAAATATATTGTGATCAATGACGTGCTGCTGGAACGCTCGATCGTACGGCCCGGCGCTCCTCTTGCTTCTTGACGGGCGACTGGGATCCCCTCTTCCTGCGCCCAAGGCTGGATTGGCTAGAACTCATTGTGCTGCACAAGGCTAGCGGATTTTTTGACACTCCTGGCTGTTAGCACCAAGCGCCCGCCGTGTCTGGCGAACCGCCCGAGACCCAATATCTGGCTGGTCGTACTAGGTGTTCGAGAACGACTTGCACGAATCAACTGGTTCCGACGATCTGGAAAGGCCGTCCCAGAATTCTGCAGGCGGGACAAAAACATTGTCGCGTTTGTGCTTCTTCGGCTAGCGAGGGCAAATCTGCTGAGCCTCCTCCTCGCTTTCGTCTAAAGATACCATCGCGCGCCAACCCGGTTCCGGGCGAGAGCTTGCAAGAGCAAAAGCTCTTGTATGGGAGTGCAGACACGGTGATAGAACTCTACACAAGACTTAGAACCGTCATGGAATCGATGACAAGCTAGTCAGTGTCTCCAGGGATCATGCTGGCGCGCGATGGTAGTCGGCGTTTTAGACCTTTCAATGTCGCAAGCCGGCACTATTGGAATTCTAGCGATGGCACCCTTGAATGCTCGCCGCGAGGCCAAAAGGATGCGATGAGCTCATCCTTTTCATGTTGCTGGAGGCGAGATGAAGAAGAGCACTCCTAAACCGCGGTGGTCATGTTGGATAGAGATGGGTTGTTGATAGGCGGACAGGGCAGCCCCACACCACGCCTGGATCCCCACCAGTTCCGTCCCCAAAGCGGAAGGCCCCAACGTCTACTTCAAGTTGCACACAACTCCAAATCAGCGTCTTGCAACACGAAAAGTAATTAATTTCTTGACAGGATCCCGACTGCCACCATAAACAGCACAAGTTGATTATCCATATTAAGACAGCCCCCATTGGAGCATGCAACGTCCGATACTAAACTTGTTCAGTTGTCTTTTTCGCCCGAATCTGAAGCGGAGACGGTATCCATCCCGTTACGGTCATCACATGAGCTAGCTATACAGTCGTACCGGTCATCCCGAAGCGCAGTGCCAGCAAATCCGGTCCAAGGATTAGTTATAAAAGCATTGTAAACCAGGTCAAGCATGAAGACACGACTTATAGAAGGCAAACCCTCGTCGTCGGCAACATTCCGCCATGTAAATCCTACATGATTTTACAGAATACACAAGAGGGACGCTTTATCACAATACGCCCAACGTTTGATTAGTTGATTCTATCCACGTAAATTAGATTTGTAGATTCATTCAAGGGTTGTATTTGTATTGTAGTTTTCTCTTCCGGCTAAATGACAGCTGACTCGCCAAACTTTAAATGTAAGTCAATCCAGCTATATAGTTGCCCGACCTCGCTATTGCCCAGATCTAGGTATTTGCACGAGAGAAAATTAGATGGTCACCGTGCTTCAAATGATGTCGAGCCAATTTGTAGCTCTGGCGCTATTGTGGCAAGGAGTGAGTTGTCAACTTTCCGTCATCTCCCACGGGAATCCAATCATTTCCGACGGAAGTTACTATACGGCCGACCCTGGTCCCATCGTGGTAGATGGCTCACTCTACATCATAACCGGTCAGGACTCTGCACCGGCAGACGACAATGATTTTATAATGAACAATTGGCTCCTGCTAGCTTCCGAGAAAGCTGAGCCAGCAGGTGGGAAATGGACCCTGTATCCAAACTTCGCATCGCCACATGGCATCTTCAACTGGGCTGCCAAAGGCTCCGCCTATGCGTCGCAAATCGTCGCGGGTCCGGACGGTCACTTCTACATGTACGCCCCCGTGGCACAGGCGAATTCGAAAAGCTCTGACCCGTTCGGAATCGGGGTTGCGAGAGCCAACAAGATCACTGGTCCCTATACCGATCACCATCCTCTTGGGCCCATCGTCTCTCAGAGATACCCTCCTCCCGGAAACGACATTCAAAACATTGATCCAACAGTTCTTGTGGATAATGGAAGAGCGTACATGTATTGGGGAACATTCGGCGAGCTTCGCGGCGTTGAGCTTAACCCCAAGGACATGTCCACATTTGTTAGCAAAATTGTCAAGGTCGACACGCTCGCTGGATTTTTCGAAGCTCCGTGGCTCATGAAGCGCGGTCAAACGTACTATATGCTCTATGCCAGCAACGCCATCGGGCCTGAGTGCACCCCGACGTCCTACCATGCCTGTATTGCTTATGGCACAGCAAGCAAACCACTAGGCCCTTGGACGTATCGAGGTGTCATTCTCGGCATCGTGTCTTCGACTACCTCGCATCCCGGTGCTGTGTTGTTTCGCGGCAAGTGGTACCTTGTTTACCACACTGCGGACGCAGTCGGTGGTGGAAACTTCCGTCGTAGTGTCGCGTTCGATCGGATGGTCTTTGATGATGCTGCTTCGCCTCCCCGTATTCAGCCTGTGCGAATCACTCGTCAAGCACAGCCGGCCACTAGGGCAACTGACCAGCGACAACAGATTGCCGATGCATCCTCTGTGCCCGTCTGTCCCGTTCAATACTGGATCGAAGCCATCCACGACCAAAAGATTCCCGCTAATCCACTGCCGCCCGAGTATTGGTGCACGTACAATGGTCGACACAGCCCGGTAAAAAGCACAATAACGTATACCTGGAAGAATGTGCAAAGTCTGAATGGAGCTGCCATGAGCTTCTTTGCTGATCACGATGCAGGAGAGGTCGAGGGCGTGGCGCCGCCGGTGTCGTGGTTTGTAGAGTACCAGAAAGCAGACGGTAGCTGGACTGCGGTTCATGATTTGAATACCTACTCCACAAAGATCACGGATACACCGGCGACAACTAGATTCAATGCTGTCAACACCAGGGGTCTTCGTGCGACACTCATTGCGCCCTCCAATGGCACGTTCACTGCCGGGGTTGGTGTCAAGGAGTGGATCGTGTACGCGACAACGAAGAAAGTTGTTTAAGTCGAGTCCGGCCCGTCGTGGAAAGGTTGATTACACAACGAGTTTGGAAACGAAGTTCCAGCTTGTGTTGCTGGCAGGCGCGAATCGGAATGAATTTGGTCTGGGCTGGTATTCCGTATAGAGAGATAGTCCGTTTGAGAAGCAGCTGGCTATCCTGGAGCGTCCTCCCATGGGCATAGCTCGCACCACCTGACAATGAAGAACGCAAATGCTGAATCAGTAAAGTAATCCATGATGGAAGATGAAACGAGCTGGATGCGAATCAATCATAGGATTTGTTGTTCCCACTGCCGAGCATAAGGACTCTCTACGGAGTACCAGTGCTTTTGATCACCGGGTTTGCCGATTGTAGAAAACGAGTCATGTCCGATTGCTCTGTTATGAGCTACCGGCATGCTGATTCGTACATGCCTCTGAGTAAGAGGAATAATAGTAAATGGTCAGGATTGGCACGCCAAATGCGTAGCCAACGACAATCTCTAGTTATCAACCGACACTCCGAAAACGCTAATATGTGACCCAAAGGCATTACGTCATCATGATGGATGGGCTCATTCCAAGACACTCATTAGCAACAGCGTCAGCTTCTTGTAGGCTTGCGACTTCATGGACATACACCAAGCACGTTCTTGACTTCTACTTGGACGGCAATGGCGGAACCGCCGAGTTCTGTGCAAGTGGCTATGATCGAGGTCAAAAATGCCCACCAGGAGAGTAAATTGCTATCGCCATCTATTCCGTATTCCTTCCTATTCCGTATTTGCGCAGCAGAAAATTGCTATCCGCGCGGCTACTCCACTTCTGGGTCCCCTTTTAGGCAGCTGCCCCTCGATTTCATTCATACTTGTTTGTCTCCATAACCACCCACACACGAAATTCACATGAAAGAGCATAACTAGAATCTATGGAGGGAGATATGGAGATCGCCAAGAGATTGGATAAAAGCTCTCTTTCACATGTATGGCATTATTTCTCTCTTTTATTCCCACTTCTTATCTAGAATTACAGAAATTACTACTATTGAGTTATGGTCTAAGGCTTCGGCCTTCTGAGTGCGTGCGTTTGTGATTGGTTTCATTGTTGAGATGCTTGGACCTCACGTCTGAGTGGTATGCAGTCATCCGCGATGGGCTCCTTGTATTGCTGGGATGAGAAATGCAGCTATAGCGGTAGCCTCTATTGCAGCTGAAGGCCTAGAGTAAGTAACTGTCTGACTAGTCTGAAACCCGGTGTCTTGGCCAGCTGCAGAATTAAAGTCCGTGTGCCCGTGACACCCGCCCATCTTGGCTTCACACACCGGAACTGGATGATCGGGTAGATGTGCTAGGCCAATAAAGGCTAGCGTCAAGCCCGGCGCCAACCACTTTTTCTCTCAACTCACGTGCCCCGTTCGCCCTGCAGTTCGGCTGCAGCAACGAACCGAACCATTGCTCATGCAGCAACTCAAACCCAAACCCGGAATGTGGCACCTCTACGTACTGATACCAAAATACGAGCAAATTGCCAGAGCCAATTCTGGGCCTGAAGTCCGTACTTCCCGCCCATCTTGCTGATAACTTACTCGTAGTCTAGTGCACAGTTGCTGAGCACGCCATAGGGAAAGCGTAGACTTGAAGATAACCTAGATCCCTGCGGTGTCCCATCCCATTGGAAGGTAATTTAGTCATATTACCATCACAACTGTCCCCGCACTAACTAGTGTACAAGTGTATAATTCGCCCAGGAACTTGCCGGTGCCCACGGTGGTACTTAGCAAGGTCAATGCTTTGATACTCACTTCATTTCCAGAAAGCAATTCTGAACATGTAATCGAAACGCCTTGCAACGCGAGTCATAATTAATATCATTAGCTAGTAGGAAATAGCATCAAAAGCAACTGCAAAAGAACACCACATCTAAACACCCGTCATCCTGGGTCATTCGCAAAATGGCCTCGAATTCATCCTGTACATAACTAAAAGATAAGCAGCCAGTGCATCTCTCAGCTAGAGCCCCTCAGCTCCATAGCTACCAAACGATCAGAAACCCGACAATTGGAGGGAAGCTAATAAGTTCTATGCCAAACCGTCCATCACTCGAAAGCTGATGAGGATTCTCTCATCGCCGGCTATGCCGCTCTGTCGTCTTTACTCTATCGCTGTCTCTGCTCTCTTTAAATTATCCCGAAGTTGCATTAAACCGTTTTGAGACATCAATTAGATTCTTCGTCTCCCCACGTCATAATTTCCCGTCCCTGAATAATCATACTTCAAAGCGCAGTTCCGAAAAGTCGGAATCGCATATAACTGAGGCAACCTACTTTTTTTTTTTGCAATCGTCCGATCTACGTCATAAAGTAAAACCTAGCTTACAGCCCTGTCGTAAGGTGCCTTTTCTCCAAGAGAACAGTCAACTATTTGACCTCTTTAGTGGACGTGCGGCTGTGGTCACCGCTGGCGGAGACCTTGGACGAAACGCGCTCGCGGATGGGCAGGTCAGTGCCATTGGTTCCATTGAGTTGAGCAGAGCTGGCAAAGTTGAAAGACTGTGCAAGACGTCGTTCAGTGTTCTTGCGAGTATTGACAAAGTCGGGGTAGTTGAGAGTTAACTCAACACCGCCATTGACAATATTGTCAACAGCCTCCACGCCAAGCATGAACGAGTGGTCCTGGTTACCAATCTCATATCGCCAGCTGCCGAATCGGCCGCGGGAGTAAATTCCCATATCCTGAAGCTTAGGCAACAGCTGCTTGAGGACACCCTCACGCTCCAGCGTGGGAGTAGGGTAGCCGTGATCGAAGGCACGGTGGTAAGTGGAGACAATCTCGTCCTCAGGCTTCAGCATCTGGGTGTTGATGAGACCTTGGATGCTGTCCTTGAGCAAGTTCTTGACGTCGACAGGCTTCATAGAAGACTGAGAAACTTCCAGCATGATGGACCAGTAAGGACCCTCCTTAGCTTCTGAGGAAGTCTTGGTGCCGTCAGCCTTGTACAAGGTAGGCAGCTTGACATCAGCCTGGGGCTGGTTGTAAGGGGAATAGTTGGAAAAGATGGTGGCACGGTAGAAGGGGCAGTTATCCTCGGGGAAGTACAGCTGGTGTTTAAAACCAATTAGCCCGTGTCCTTTGTCCTTCATCGAGTGCAAACAAAAGTCTACCAACTTACCCAGCACTTGTCACCGATGCGCTCGGGGCGCTCGCCGCGGATACCAACACCAACGACGTGAGTGGTGCTGTAAAAGAGCCCTTTGGCCAAGTTCTGAAGCTCCTGGTTGCCCATCTTCTCAGCGAGCTGGTCAACAGCCATGGTGCTGACAAGCTTGCCATAGCCAATGGTGGTGCCGTCGGCGAAGTGGACAATTTTCTGCTCGGCGTCAATCTTGGTGACCTCACCCTGCCTGCCGAAGCGCATTTTCTCCTTGGGCAGGGTGTCGGCGACGGCGGTCCAGATGCCACCCGTACCATCACGAGCGGGAAATCGGAAGGTAGCGTTGGGTCCCCAGTTGCCGGCAACCTTGTTGAGGATGACGTTCCTGGTGAGCATCTTGACGTCGGGGGCGGCGACACGCTCGCCAAGCCACTCGCACTGCATCCTGGTTGTAGGAACTGCCCAGACCTTGTAGTTGTAGGGACGCATGAACTGGTCGGCAATACCCTGGCCCAAAAATCGCAGAATCCATTGGTCAAAGTCCTTGGGCTTTGTGTTGGCTACGCGGCACTCCATGGCAGCGTCAATAATACCCTCAATAGCCTTCACCTGGTCCTCTTTGGGCAGCATGGAAATATTGTTCTGGAAAGGGTAGGGAACCCAGACGCCCTTGTAACGTATATAGGAGATGCGCTGGTGAGTGTACCAGTCTTCCTCTTTTGGGAGCGCCTCATCAAGGCAGTCATCAAAGTATTGGTAGTGGGAGAAGATGACGTGGCCGCCTACATCGTACAACTGTTGATGATTTCCTGTTAGCCATTATGCCAAAAAATTTCCGCCAAAACTGTAGTAGCTAGGTATCCTAAGCAAACTAGCGTTTGGGGCAGAAGAGCACTTACGAAGCCCTCATCAGTGGTATCGGTGCCGGCAAGACCACCAGGCTTGTCTGAAGAGTCGACAATGAGCCATGAAGGGCCATTCTGTTATGGAAAATGTATCAGCGATAGATTGTTACGGCGTATTAGGACAGGAACAGCGCGGTGGCGAGGGGCTCACAATCTGATTGAGTCGCTTGGCAGCACCAAGACCAGTAGGTCCCATGCCAATGACGAGAACGTCAACATTGCTAAGGGAGGATTGGTTCATTAGTTTCAAGTTTCGCACGCCAATGGTCCCCTAGAATCGCTCGCTGAACCAGGAGACGCAGATTTGCAATAGAGCAGCTCACAGATCGGCACCCATGGTGGGGAGTGTCGTGGGAGGCGACTAAAGATGCGTGGCGGCGAAAGATAGGAAGCGATAAAAAACCGAAATAACTAGTCCGTGTATGCGAGAAAGTCGTCGTCGACAGCTTGACACTGAGCTGCAAATCAAGCACAGAGAGATATGGTGTACGGGGCAGAGAAGAGTTACAGCTCGCGAAGCAGGCGCGTGGAAATGGAAGAGGATGTTGCAACACCGAGTACATGCTGTAGAAAAGTTTCCCACGGTGTAATACTCAAGACTCCTTTGAGATTGAGGGGCTAAAATTATTCTGGGTCCCAGGGGAAAGGGGTTCTAGCGACCAGGGTGGACAGGGAGGCAAGGGGTTGGTCAATTTATCCCGACCCTTGTCGATCCTCGGTCAACCCTCGTTGCCCCACGCGAGGGACATGGAGGACATGGAGGGACATGGAAAGACATGGAGGAACTCTCACCTACTACCGTGGGTAGGGGGAGGATAGGTACCGTACCCGGCACCTGCCTATTACTCCGTGCCTACCTACCTACCTAGGTAGTTTGCGCTTCTGTGTCCCCTCGGCTGGTCCGTGGTAGCAGAATGTGGGAATACCAAAAATTTCCCTTCTTTTATTCCAATATCAAGCAAGCCGGCCCTGATGTGTAACAGTTGGCATAGAATAACCTGGTGTCTGGTTCGTCGGAGAGTACGCCTTCGTCTCGATCTTACTCCTGATTATCCTGTTATTTTATTGTTGTATTTTAGATTTTCGGCGGCCCCTCGAAGCGGAACCACTACTCGTGCCACGCCCAGCGCAACATTCCTGAAAGACATACGGAATACATACGGTAGTTACCTAGGTACCTAGGTAGTTACCCCCGTGCGTTTGACACGATAGGCAGGCGATCTCATTGGCCCATCTGGCACTAAACGGCCTACGGAGCACTTCAAGTGGATACATACATACATTGAGCCAGCAGCTTTTTGGCTGCCATACTCCGTACATGCCTCCTACTCCTAGCCTTGTCACATTTTAAGATTTGCGGCCTAATTAATTGATCATATCCGCAGTATCGTCCAATCAAGGGTTCGGGTAATAGCGTTATGCACAGGATACAGCAGTCTATGGAGCAGCCCCATATCTAAATGTTCGATTCCGTGCCTAATCAGAATATCTGCTTGTTTCGCAAAACGCGACTTTTTCACAGCAGACCTGGTGTCTTATCTCCAAATGAAACGAAAAATTCGGCTATCGACCGTTCGTTTTCCGATGCCAATGTCTGGATCAATGACTTGCATGCATGTCCCTCTCGTCACTGTTCCATTTTTGAACTTGGTCGCGGGCCAGAGATGCAAACTTGCCAGGATGCAACCCAGGTACGTAATGTGATAAGAACAATGTTGTACAGCAAGCTGCGTTCCATTGATTCCACACTACGTCCGGGGGGCCCAGCAAGATTAGCTGCTTACGTGCCAGGGGTGGTGTTGTTCGTAATTTCCTGCGCTAAGGCTTAAGGCTTGCCGGCGCCATCGTCATGATCGGACAACGACCCGTTGCAGTCGCTCATGTTCCGAATAGGAAGAAACAAGATAACGGTGCCGGATGTCAATCATGCCAATCGCCTCAGTGGCCGACCTTGGCATGGGCAACATGGTCGCATGGCCCACTGCACATTCGGCGATCTTACCTGTGGCAAAGCTTACAAATTGTTGTCGCTCGTTGCATGTGTAGTCTTAGTCTTGATTACGGGGAGGCGGGTGTAATACCTTGCTTGGGCTGAATGCGAGAATATTGATTGAACCTACCGTCCTACGCAGTATCCTTACGCGGGATGTCCACTCTATTCTATGGTGGAGGACTGTTGGATGGGGTCAACTTGATGGCCTTTTCTTCTTCGTGACGGTCCTCCCTCCCGATGCATATCAAAAGCATCGATTGATAAAAACCAAAGGCTCCCTTCCCTTGCACACGACCAATTCTCGCTTTATTCCCGCTTGTGGCCAATACGTGCAGTGTAACCTCCGCGGTACGGTTCTACCAGATCTATCCGACGAAATGTACCGCCCATCGTTGACTAGCAAACAATGAACCACACAATCATCGAGTGAGCACAGCGGCGTATCGCTTAAATCTTCAGGGGAAGATCTCCTGTGTTTTACCCACGAAGTACACTAGCCAGATGTCCTCGTGAAAGCTTCTCCGTGCCAGGATTTCACCACTTCAGAATCCTGAAACAATGGCAAATTAAGATCGACTTTTTGTGCTGTCTGATCTGGGTGGGTTACTGTCACCCCCCCCCCCTCCCTCCCTCCAAGGTACCGAAGCCAACCAGACAGATTAGTGGATGATGGAATGACCTCCTACCATGGTAGATTGGCCGCACCAATACTCCCTCCGTTGGTATGTGCGTTGCAATCACAGTGGGCTCATCCGTTGTTCAACAGAAATGGCGAATTCCTACTGACCAAAGACGTGGCCGCCGCGTCAACTGCAGCGGGCAGAGATAGCAAACCACATTGCAGATCGCGTCTCTGCCGCGTAATTCATTACGATGCAGTACGAAGTACCAGACAGTGTAGAGCGCACTTTGCACTTGCACTGCACCACTAGGTAGTGGGCCGCAGAGCGGATTTCCTCTTAGGGGCTCTTAGGGGCTCTTAGGGGCTCTTAGGGGCTCTTAGGGGCTCTTAGGGGCGGGAGTTGGTGTCTCGGACGGGAAGTAACAGACCAGACAGCGCGTTCCATGATAGGCTCTGTACGAATCAGCAAAGGTAGATGCCAAGCCACGCATCCCTCCGTTGGTTGCTTAAAAATGGGCAATAGTCAAGCTGGAATGCACCCTCGCCCTGGCTTGCAAATAAAAAAGCTTAGCTTTTGCACCACGGACGGCCGGTTGCATTCGGTGCAAAGACTTGATACACGCCATGCAACGCCAAAGACATTCTGGCCATGAGGTTGAAAAAGAGAAAGAATTTCCCAAAAAGATTGTAGGGTCTGCACATCCTGTATTTCTTTCTTTGTTTCTTTTCTTTTTTTTTTTTTTTTTTTGACACTCCGCCGAGTGTGTGGATCACGTGACAACCCGTCAATCGAGGACGCGATCTGACTAACTACCTAGGTAACTAAACACCTACACACACCGGTGACAATGGATTAACATTGAAATGATGGTCCAACCGTTTGTCCCGCGTAACACCTTATATACTCCAGACAACAGCCAGGTGCGACAATGGCCCCTTTGTTGGCACACCAGAGCTAGAAAAGATGCAATAATACGGGAACCGTAATTGCTGCATTATCACCCTGTAATACAGTACTTGCGACACTTCCGAGGCGCGGACGTTCACCAACCGAGATGTGCGTCGTACGCGACAAAAGCAACAGACAATCCAGGGCGCGACCAAGAATGCATCAAATTGCGTGCCAGCTAGCTATTAGTCGGCCACCGTGGCGCGCCGTTGTCGTTGCGAAGCTAGTTTGGCTCAATTCAGCAAGCATGCAATGTCAAAGAATTCGGAGGTCAAAGCCTCTCTGCTTTATTGCCTACGGTCGTACGTAGTTGTAACTGCTTCGATGGCGGGCCGTGATTCAAGAGCTTGGTGGAGCAGACAGGACTAACCTCACCAGCTAGGTCAGCCGTGCAATGGGCTACCCAGGCATTCATCCTGCAATAGCACGGCAGAATCGACTGTGTAGCTCAACGTGGCCAGACGGGCACCTGGGTAGGATCTAGAATTTTCATAATAATCGGCCACTTCTTTTCTTCCTTTACCCAGGCGACTGGTATCCATCCGTCTGTTGCGGCGTATTGCGGAGAAATCTTTGGATGCCCTGCTGGTCAAAGATAAAGATAACCTCCGTAAAGTTAATAATGGCAGCGTCCACGCACCGGCTCGTCTGAAAGAACCAGATTGACCGACCCGTCATCAAGAGGAAGCGGATTGACCGGTGCACTCACTTTTAAAAAAACGTGCCAGAAATTGGCAGAGTTGGCAGAATTGATCACCATTTTTGCCACGGTGCGGTCTGCAGCCTTGCTTACCGGCACGGCAAGCTGAAAGCACCACCTCCCCTCCCCTCCCCTCCCTCTTTGTCCGTGCCACCGTGGTCGATATCAGGCAGGAGGTGCATGCCGGGTAGCGAGCGCATGTGGGTTTGACAATACATATTTCTGCATCCTGCACGAGGAGGCATGGCGACATGAGACGGTGCCGTCCAGCTTTTTCTCCGTGGTGGAAATGTGTTTCTTTCTTTGCTGCGGAACTTGTTCGTGTTTCTTTGCTGGGATTGAGACTGGCGACACCCCTCTTGCCACCATTAGGTAGATAGGCACCTGGTCTCTGGCTGCGATACTCCGTAGTACTAACTACTAGGTACCTAGGTACCTAGTAGACGCCCTGTCAGACGGGTGGCGATTTTATTGACGGGTTCTGTGACCTCTGTACGTGGGCGGGACCCGTCGGTTAAATGGCCACCCGCCTGCCAGTCACCCACCTCTATTCCGTACGGAAAGAATACTTTGGACCGCAAAGTTGCTAGGGGGGTGAGGAAATCATGGAAATTCTCCCAGTGGTCGGTCGCTGCTCGAATACTTTTTTTTTTTCCCCTTCCTTTTCGACTGCCGCCCCCCTTTCGTCACTGTGTCCATTCCCCAAGTTTACTGGCTTGGCCCCCCCCCCCCCTCCCTCTCCACTCCTCATCCATTCATTAGCTTTGGGATAAACTTGGCCCTGGGAACCTCTGCATTCTTTATTACCAACTTTGTTTCCCTTTCCCCCCCTGCCCTGCTGTCGCGTTTGCTGCTGTGCAGGCTTCCTTGACTTCTCATTACCATTATTCAGTTTATTAAATCCCTTCAAATTGTTTTTTCTACTTCGATTTCGCGGAGGCATCGCCTATTGCATCGCCTATTGCATCACCTGGTCGCTCGCATCCACGCTCCCTTTCCTCCCTTGCTGTGAGCCAATACTTACTTCTACGGTCCGGCGCCTCTTTTTACAGGACACACGGCAGTCCGTCCGCTCGTTTGCGCATCCCCTCGCCCCAAAAAACTTTGCCTGCGCTTCTGGGGAACGTACCACGCTTTCTCCTGGTCCCCCAGGTCTTGACAGCGCTTTTCTCGCACCAAGAGCCACCAACTTCTGCTTCACCACTTTGACTCGTCGTCATTGTCATCATGTCCGACGAGAAGTCCCGCGTCTCAGGCGAGGCGTCCCGCCCGGAACCCGTCCTGCCTACTGTCAACCCGCAGGTTGAAGCCCCTCAACCTTCCAAGTCTGTCGTGCACCCGGTTTTCTACGTCATGTAAGGATTCAATTGAAATCACGCTTCCAGCAACGCTCCATCGCCAACCGCGGTTCGTGCTAATGGGCTTCTCAACTACAGTGTCTGGATTGGTTTCAGTTCTTCCGTCATTCTGTTCAACAAATGGGTTCTGGACACCTTGAACTTCCGTACGTGGCAATTTGCTAAGAGACCTGTTTAATCACAGCCAGGGGCGGATCGTGCTGACCGGCTATACTTGCAGGCTACCCTGTTATCCTCACTACGTACCACCTGAGCTTTGCGACTGTTGTCACCCAGCTCATGGCTCGATTCACCACTCTTCTTGATGGTCGCAAGACTGTCAAGATGACTGGCCGTGTTTATCTGCGCGCGGTCTTGCCCATTGGTGTCTTCTTCAGCTTGAGTTTGATTTGCGGCAACTTGACGTACCTCTATCTCTCGGTTGCCTTTATCCAGATGCTCAAAGCCACGACTCCTGTCGCCGTGCTTATCTCTGGATGGACATTGGGTGTCTCTCAGCCTAATCTGAAACAATTCCTCAACGTTTCCGCCATTGTCGTCGGTGTTATCATTGCTTCCATTGGCGAGATCAACTTCGTTTTGATCGGCGTTTTGTTTCAGATTGGTGGCGTCATCTTCGAGGCTCTCCGCCTTACCATGGTCCAGCGTCTCCTGAGCTCTGCCGATTTCAAGATGGATCCTCTCGTCTCGCTCTACTACTTTGCTCCTATCTGCGCCGTCATGAATGGTGTCGTTGCCCTCGTATGGGAGATTCCCAAGGTCACTATGACCGAGGTGTACAACGTCGGTCTCTTCACCTTCTTCCTTAACGGACTTTGCGCTTTCATGCTTAACGTTTCTGTCGTCTTCTTGATTGGCAAGACCTCTGCCGTGGTCTTGACGCTTTGTGGTGTCCTGAAGGATATCATGCTTGTCATTGCTTCCATGATCATCTGGGGGACTCCCGTCAGCGGTCTTCAATTCTTTGGTTACTCCATCGCCCTCGGTGGCATGGTCTACTACAAGCTCGGCTACGACCAGCTCAAGGGCTACATGGGCGAGGCTAGCCGACAATGGGCCGAGTTTGGTGCCCGCAAGCCCATCTTGCGCAAGCTTGCCATTATTGTCCTGTCCGTCCTGATCTTTTTCTCACTTTTCACCGCCATGGCTCCTTCATACGCCTATGATCCTAGTAAGCTCACCAGCGAAGTAACAAGTCGTCTTGGAAAGTCTGGCGCCCATTAAAGCGCATCGAACATATCTAAAGAAATGTCTCGGACCCGGAAGTAGAATTGCTGGTGATTTCTTGGTTCGTATCCTGCGGCCCACAATTCCGTGCATTGTGACGAAGTCACCAGCTTTTATATTACTTCTGTTTAAGTTCTTGCAATTTTCTTGCTCTAAAATCTCTTCTGTTGTTCTTTTTTTTTTAATTCCCTTCTTTACTTTCCTCTTCAGAACGGTGTTGGACCGGGCTTTCACTGGCACAGTCTTTGCCAAGAATAAGCTGGATTCGAAGATCATGACCAGGAAACTTGGAGAGGTCGCGGATATTTTGGGCGGCTTAAAGGCGTCTCAACGTGTATAACTTATGGAGCAAACCTGGAGCGCCGGGCGCGGGCGTGCTTAGTTGGTGGAGAAAAACATGGAAACTTGCATCATGAAAGAGTGTCTAATTTGATGTATCTTAGACGGCGTTAAATTCTTGTTACTTTGTTACAGAAATGTGGAAATGAAAATCTGACAACCATGTGCTATGTTTGGTGGTGGCAAGTAAATCTCTTACGTCTTTAACCTCCAATGCTAGCCCTATGTGTTGATTTGAGGCTGTTGAACCCCAACAGAATAACGCAGCAGGCTTTGCATCACCAGTTTTTCCCCATACGTGTCAGCCGAATAGTCACTTGATGACAAACAAGTCACAATCCTCGAATGCGGCATGATGTTCCAGTAATCTCCTCGAAACCCCCGTACAGTCCATGACATCACCGTATCAAACACCGCTGGTCAAACCGTTTCTGTCCTCGCAACGCATCATACTCTATCCCAGCACCTTCTTTCACAAATCACAAGGATGAATCTGCTGTGCAAGCATGCTACAGAGGTTTTGATTCTGTTTGGTCAAAGAATTTGTCTTCTTTTAGTTCATTTTTTCTTAAAACATTTCGAAAAAAAAAAAAAGAACCTTTCATGATGAGCCCCATTTCAAGAAACAACCGTGATTCCCGAGGCTCCAAGTCGAAACCCGATGTGATGTCTTTTAATTCGTCGTGCTCCTTGCATCCCGTTCCGCCAACTCCCTACCTAATCGTGCAATGCTTAGAAACCTGTCGAGACGTTAGCTTGCGATTTCATTGCCAAAGTGAATTTGCAAAGCGAGTGGTTCTCGGATGAAGGGCAGAGACCAGAATAGGGCGGTTCTTTGGATGTAGACAAAAAACTGGCTTGCGAAATTTGTGTTTTGTTTTGGGGCGAATCAGAGGAGACGTACGCAGAGGGGTGAAGAACCAGCGGTTCTTGCCGCTGGTGTAGCGCTCCTCCAGGACCTTCTTGACGTTCTTCTTGGCATCCTCTCGCTGGGAGACCTCCTTGAAGGTCTCGCCGGAGATGGCGCCCTTGAGGCCCTCTAGCTCGAGGGTATATCGCGTGGGCATCAGGTGGTTGTAGTTGATGACCTTGATGAACGGCTTGATCTTGGACCGCTTTTCTTGGCGGCTCTTGGACATGCGGCGGGTGATCTTGGAGGGGTAGCGCTCGATGCCGGCGACGACGGCGTGGCCGAAGGGGTGAGGCTTATTGCCGTTGTCGACGGGCTGGATGATGACAACCTGGTGGTGGAAATTAGCATCTTGAGTTGTTTTTCTTTTTTTTTAGATACAGCCGTTTTAAAGTCCTGTAGGAGGGAGAATACGAGGCTTCGCTGTGTCTTCCGCGTCGTAGTTTGGTTGACGTTTGCCATTGAGCATAGACGTGATGCAGTGAGATGGGTAGCGTCATTCTGATAGAATGCGTTGTGTCGCGGTTTGCCCTCATCCGCAGAGGATAGTCCAGTTCCCGTTGAGATCCAAGTACGACGGAAGAAAAACACAGCGATTGAAACCTTCTTATCCTCCTCTCATTCCCTCCCTCAAGCGGGAAGAACAGAAAAAAATTCGTACCTTCTTGCCGGCATATCGGCCACGGGTGATGATGGCGACTCGGCCGACCTTGAGGAACTTCATTTTTTTGTCCTGCTGTGTGGTCGGGTATGTGGTTAGTAGGGGGAAGGTGGTTTTCGACGTCGTGCTCCGTGAACCACTTGGAAAGTCCTGTGCAAAATTTAGGCGGTTTGTGGGTTTTGGGGCAAGCGAGCCGCATGTGCGCAGTCACGTGAGATACAGTACCGACCTATTTTGATTCCGGCTACCGTTGGAGAAAGTGCGGGGCGCTCTGATTGGGCGAGGCGGAGTTCGACGCCTGCGAGGGAAAAAAAAAAGGGGACACTAGAGGCGTTGGAAGTTTCTTGTTTCTCTACTGTTCGCATTTTTGAGGATTGAGCCCTACGACAAAAACTCCATTCCAAACTTCACTTGACCATGCCTGCACCGGCGTACATCATCTCCCGGGTGGCTGACCCTGTCTTTGCCGTGTTTATCGGCGTGTCAGCTGCTGCTCTGCGCATCAGTCGCGAGGAGACCGCCAAAGGATATACGACTCAGCAGACGATGGACAATGGTCTGAGGTACGTTTGCTCAATGCAGTCGTGTGTTATAGGTTTCTCACGCTTCACTCTTGAAAATGTAGGCGCCTTGGTTTGTCTAAAAAATAGCTTGATCTCACATGGTCGTATCCTTCTGTAAACATAACGCCTACTCAAAATAGCTAAATAATTTTCCCTTACACGCAATTTGATCTCCACAACGACATACAACCTCGTTCTCTTCCACCTGGCCACCCGCCATATGGCATAGTGACGAATGCCACCTTATCTTCTTCGTTGCGTCACTTTATGTGTCAAAGGAAGGTCCGTACTCCTTCTTCATAGCCTCTCGGACGATCTGGCCACACAGCTTGGCCGTAGGGTTCACGCTCACGGCGAGTCCTTTTGCAATGGGGTTGCCATAACGGCCCCCGTACGCCAGATCATGGGAAGCGGCTTGCTCGAAATCCACACGAGTCCAATGCGCCTCGGCGCGACTCCCGTCGACATCCAGCGGACGCTCTGCCAACAGTTTGGCCGTCTGGAGATAGATTGCGGCGCGCTGAGTGTAAGCCAAGGACAGTGTCCGCACTGCCTGGGGTGAGATCGGCGTCGCTAGCGTGGCCGGTGAGAGCAACGCAATGGATTTTTCCAGGTCACTCAAGGCAGTGACGGCAGCGGCCTTCTTCTCGGCGGCATCGGGCCGCTCGATAAGCGGGAGAGGCATGACGGTGGTGATCTGAAGTAGCATGGCATCTCCGTAGAGGCGCCTCATGATCTGGGCGCGGTTGTTGCGCGCGCTAGCGTAGTTCGGGAACTCGGAAATCAATGCGTCCAAGTCGGCGAGACATTTTGTATATCCTTGAATGGCGATTTCGCTTGCATTTTGCGATTGTGGCTCGGTACATTGCGTTTCGATGATCTTTATATCTTGGATGATGCTCCGCTCTCGTGACACGACTTTGTCATAGTCGCTCGCATCTATGACGTGGGGATCTCGAGGTAATGACTCATCTGTGATGACGCCGGCAGCAGGGTTCGACTCGGGATCTTTGATTTTCTCGAGAACGTTGATATCTCTCGTGCTCAGACCGGCGTATGCCATTTTCTGCGTTATCTTGCTCGGGCGCAGACGGGTTTGCTTCTACCAGGCGTGTTCACCTGCGGCCGCTGTGGATTGTCGAGCGACAAGGGGGGCAGAAATAAAGATCACGAGCAAGGTAGTGAGCCGTCCAGAGTCGATGACTAAAGAAAAAAAAAAAAAGAAAAGGAGAAGCAAGAAAATTGATGGAGAGCCTGCAGAGAAGAGTCGTTTACAAGATTGTTCCGATGTGATGGCAAAGTCTGAGTTCTCTAAACCTGCAAAGCGGCCGGGGGGCTCAACGACCAAGACGTTCGAATGCGCCAAGCCCGTGAGAGCCCATCCCAAACAAGTCACCACAGAACCGTAAATCGCCTCGATGCGATGAGAAAGCGGCACAGGCGGGAACAAACGTGGCTGGGTTTTCTATCGTGCTACGAACAATGCATGTGTATGCATGTACGATGGGAAAGAGGGTCCCGGCGAAAGATGAGGTGAGATGCTGCAAGGACTTATGTAGCTCCGTAGATTCATGCGTATGACGCGAGCAACCTCTGGTTAGACCTCCCACTCCTGCCCGTGGAAAAAGAAGTTCAACAGGGGTTAGTTGATTTTATTTATTTATTTATTTATTTATCTAATTTAATTTTTTTTTAAAAAAAACCAACAGACCAGACTTTTTTCAGCTTTGTGGCGTTAGGAACAGATTGCTGAAATGGAGGCTACTTACTTGGAGCGGCACGGCCACTCTCGGCTTCCATCGGCCCTGCTGCCGCCCGCTCTCGATTCCGCTCGGCGGCTGTCTTCGCTGAGCCCGCCGGATAGTTAGGGAACCGGCCGGCCGGCTGGAAAATCGTCTTTTCGAAGCCCCAAGTGGCGGATAGTCAAGGAAGGCAACTTGTGCGCATTCAGTGAATGATGCCGAGAAGTCCAGCCGCCGGGGATTCCCAGATACCCGGCACCAATCCCTCCCAACCCCCCCCCCCCCATAAATAAATAAATAAATAATAAAAAATAAAAACAGAAACCCCAGCTGGTATTGATTTGTCTTAATTCCCCAGCAGCCCCCTACCAATCAAGTCGAGCAACGACATCCAAAAAAAGAAACATCGATCCCATCTCGCACCTCGCATCGCCGCGGCATCGCTAAGACAAGGCTTCCCCCCTTCCCCGGGCGATTGTCCCCCCGTCCCACACCCATTCTCTCTCTTTTTTTTTTTTTTGCCTTTTCCCCCTTTCGCATTTCACAACAGCCCTTTTTGCTTAGACCGCGAGATGCCATGCGCGGGGGATTTCCGGGGTGCCGGCCCTTCAGCCATCATGCCGTTGTACGCTCTCATTTTTTTTTTTTTTGCCTCTCTTGCACCCGGAGCCAATGGGGGGGGCTATTGCACGCGGGACTCCATGCGTCGGACACAAGGAGAAAATTAGATAAAAAGATGCCGAATGTAAGCAGAGACGGGGAAAGCAAGAACCCAGTGTGAATGACGTCTTTAGTCTTTTTTTTTTTTTTTTCACTTTGAAAGGAGATGGAAACGTTGCAGTACGAATTGCACAGACTGGGTTTTCCGGCTCGTTATATGAGCCAGACATTCCCACCCCCTCCTCCGTCTTCCCTTTTTCTTTTTCTTTCTTTCTTTTCTTTTCTTTTTTTTTTCTCCC